>VWZI01003271.1:1121022-1148201 GCA_013396835.1 Psilopogon haemacephalus | reverse complement strand
AAAAAAGTACACCAGCTTTAAATACTCCCATTTCTCAATTTCATATCAATCTTGTGAAGAGAACTGCTTCAATGTAAAAGAAGAGTAAATAAACTCTTCTTCTACAAGAATCCTTCAATCTATCTCTAAAAAATCAAAGTCCTCCTGTAGCTCCAATGCTACATCTGAGGGTTTCAGAGGAGTTGGGACCTTCTGATGTGGTTTTAGAAAGTTTTCTTCCTTCTTTTGACATTGCTTAGGAAGTCATAATGAACTTCAGGGAAGCAGAGTTTGAAAGTGTTTAACGGTATCAAGGATGTTGCCAGAATGAATGCAGTCGTTTAAAGGATCATAATAAAAGTTGATCTGGAAGCCTCCCTTTCTTTTTTTTTTTTTTCCTGATAGGGAACTGGTTCTCTTCCAGCACGTCATAATACATTTCAAGACTAGTGCTGGCAGCATGATAGAGACTCCCAAAATTGAAACCCACCTTAAAGCATGGCACTGGAGCGGTTGCTAGATTCTTTAAAATCTTGGAAGGAGTCAGAAGATACTTTGAGGGAAAACAGTGATTATAGTGAGAACCCAATCCATGCAGTCATTGTCACACTGCTGAATCACAGCACCTAGTTGAACCTCTGCATGTGGGTTAATTGTTAACAGAGGAAGCAGCAATAGGAATTATCACAATGTCATAGTGACCTTCAGCATCTTGCCTGAACCTGATTGTTGTCTACAGGCAATAAAAATGTTCAAACAGTAATTTTCCTTTGTGAGAACCCAAAGTATAAAAATAAAACCACACGGAAAGTTTGAAATGTCAGCTTGATTCTGTTGTTTAGATCTCTTGAGATCTGGGCAGAGACAAAGGTGGTGTTGTTACTCTGTGTTGCATCTGCATTCTTTACAGTGAAGATGGTCAGATCCAGGAACAAGCTTCCTGGAGAGGTGGCCAGTGCCCCAATCCTGTCACTGTGGAACAGGCACAACATGCTGGAGCTCAGTGACTGTAGGTCCTTTCCAGCTGAAATACTTCATTGTATTCTAACTCTTAAAACAAACCCCCAAACTTTGTGGTAGACTCTCCAAAAGCTTGTTCTTTCACCATTATGCTGAAGACTCTAGGTCTAGGAAGGTGAAATTTTCATCTGTGTTATTATATGGAGATTACAAATTCATTCATAAACTGCAATGTTGAATTTGTGGAGGACAGGAATAATTTCTGCTAAGGCTGTTTCTTGGTTCTTGAAAGCGGATATGAGTATCAGTAGCACACATATCAACACATCAGGAAAGCAGATAACCAGTGTCCCTGTGTGTCTGGAGGGCTTTCCTCAGCCTTTGTAATGGGTCACTCAGCAGTGTCTTTGAAACAGATGGAGTGTGCTTTCATTTGGGTCACCTTCCTGACAATGTCAAAGCAATGTAAACTATGTTTAGTGCATGATGTTTTAAGTCACTGAGAGGGAGCAGCAACAATGAAGAGGCTAACACAGAATAGGCATTCTTTCATTACTTTTAGGCTGCAGAGAAAGCTGTAAATGGGCTTGTTCCAGAAAAGATTTTCACTTTTTACTTCAATTGTAATGTTGATCTGTTAGAGGTTGTTCAAGTTGACGAAACAGGATGAGATTTGGCTTAAACAGCAAAGTCAAACTCTTGCCTTTTTTATCAATCTAAATATTCTAATATATGTGACAGCTGATGTCAGCTTCTCAGTAGTAGTATTGAATGTATTTTAATAATTGAGTCTCTTTTCTGCTTGCTATCTTTAATCTGGCTGCTGCTGCTGCATAGACTTAAGTCTGTGGCAATGGCAGAATATAAACATGAATGGAGAGTTTCTATTTATATTGGGCAAAGAATGGAATGGACACTAGAATCATTTTCAGTCCTAGTAATTTCCATAAGAAATATATAGCAATTCATATAGCTACCCATTAATGTGGGCTTTTTAAAACCATTCTCAGGGGTATCGTTACTCTAACAAAATTTTAATCAAGTCTTTCAGTGGCAATATTGAATTTAAAAGTTAGTAGTTACTGGTTACAGCATGACTTCGTTAGTATACGCGAAAATAATTCTGTGGTGATTAACATCTATTCGCATCTTGGAATGCATTATAGGCTCTAAATTATCATAGAAATTAATGCAATCTTCTTAAAAGGTCTTAAAATATGGTAATAGATACAGCAAACTAGCACCTGCAGCTCAAGGTACCAAAGTTATTAAAGTTGGATATAATTATGTTTATTTTGCAAGCATCTAAATGAGAGGGAGAATGAGAAACAAAGTTTAATAAAAACTAAAAAAGATAGGCACTCAATTTGAAGTCAATTTAGATTTTTAAAGTTTTCTTTTATTTGACAAGTATATTGCTGTTTGTCCTGCATCTGAAATAGTTTGTCCATTTTACATTTCAAAATCTGTGGCAGCATCCCTGCTTCTTAGAAGTGAATTCAGTCAACTGGACACTTTTGATTTACATCAGTAAACGAAGGATAGAAATTTGTTACACAGGTTTAGTTTTTCAAGGCTGCTGCTTCTTACCTTCTGCTGTGCGTGTGTGTATATATATTTTATTTTTTTTAAGGGTCACTTGCTGATGAATTTTCCAGTAGTCTAACAGAACAGAAAGTACAAAAGCCAAAATATGGCAGCTGCTGACAACTCAGTTTCAGGCTGACATCCATGCAGGTATCCTGTAGGAATAGGCTAGCAGAGAGCAAATCATCGTACCTGGAAATGAGCAGGTACCACTCACTTGGGGCTGATGTACCTCTGTACTTCCCTCATTTAGAGATGTCATCCACTGATAAGTAAATAACAGATCTGGACCTGAATTCAGCTGCCATCCTGCAATTAAATTAATGGAGTAGCTAAGAAACAAGTACCTTTTCTGCAACAGGTTATGATTATTTCCTCAATATAAAAGAAAATAAAGATTTCTGTTGAATATCTTTGACATAACAAGTAAGTATCTCCTTGTTCCTTATCTTCTTATTCTGTAGATATTTTATTGAATAAATCCCTGCCTATCTTTAAGGTAACAAGAAGACATGGTGACATTTGATGCGAGTGTTCATTGTGCAGAAAGCCAGACTCATTTACTATGATTATAATGTTAATGGTAATACTCTCTTCACAGTTCTGTGTGCATAGCAGCAGCTGGGGTCATTGGAAATTCTGGGAGTCTTTAACCTCTACCTTTTTTCCTCTGTCTCTTTTTTTAAAAAGTAAAATGGTGATTGATGCTTACAGTGCCAAGCAGTATAAAGCAACATAAAGATGGTGCTTATTTCATGAGGCTTTTTTTGTTTGAGTTTAGGGGAATTCTGCATGTGTGTTAGGTTCTGCGTGTATGTTTTGCTAGACGTAGTACAGGGAAGCAGAATCTTTCCAGTGTGATTGAATTATCATTCATCAGTACTTCTGTTTCAATTTTCTCAACAGTCCCTTCAGTGTTAGATGCTTTTAAACATCTGTTGGTTTGTGTGATGATCTTAATGAGATAGAAATCCAAGTTCTTACTGCAGAGGAATGAGTCCATAATCTTTTTGGCCCATTTGGAAAGAATCTGCAATTACATATTTAGTGCTTGTGTCGATATCCTTGTTCAGCTGCAGCACTTCAGCTTTGAGAGTAAAAGTAAGTAGTAAAGGAGAAAACTAAATAAAAGCAAGGGGTTTAAACAAAGTATCAACACACCACATCCTCCAAGAAAACAGAAAGCTCCAAGCTCCAAGTAAACAGTGTAATTAATGATTCATTCAGAAATGGGAGTAATGGTTTTCTAAAGTGAAATGACAAAATCCAATAATAAAAAATAATTGTATTTGTATCTCTTTTAATTGGCTTTAACCTTTCCCTTTGTATGCAACTATAAAAAAATTAAAGAGGAAAGTATTTAGAGAGACAGATTTATGTTAGCTCATGGTTTGCACCGTTTTAATGAGGTCAAAGCAATAAAGACTCTCAACAGATCCAAAGATCTGGATGATGAATGACTGTCTTCCACTGCTGATTCAGTGTTGTGCTCAAGTCTTCAAGTTGCTGATTAAATATGAAAACATAAAACTTCTATGGTTGGGAATAATTCTTGAATGATTTACCTACTCTTTCTCAGAAACATGTATGCCAAAATGAAAGAAACTTGGCAGGAGGAAAAGTGATTGGATAACAGAAAATGTTCTTAAGGTGCAACTGATTTTTTGTATAAGTAAATAAATAAAACACACATGCACATCCATGTGCTTAAATATGTCCTCTTAGGGGATTCAGGCAAGTCTCCAGTGAACTGGTTGTAAATCATGTGTAGGAAAGTTAAAAATGGGAATTTAGCAATTGCTAAAGGTGTTATTTTCCTAATGCAAGGTTACACAAGTGGTGGATAAGTAAGTGGTCATTTTAGTAGAAGTGTGGATAGCAATTACTGCTTATTGATCTTTCCTTAATGGCTTCATTTATTAAAGGGTTTTGTTTTACTTGGTTCAGTGGAAATACACGATGCATCAATCTTACAGCTGAAAGATGATCCTTCGTTTTTTTTAGTCTTATGTTAGGTCTTCATTTTCTCATTTTTTTATTTTGGTATCTGAAGTTAAAAACTGAAAGTGGACAAGCAACAAGTTTCAGAGCTGATATCCACATATACATTAACGTTTATGTAGTGAGCTGCAGTACCTAAAAAAAGAGTTGATGAAGGCAGTGTTACTGCTGACTGCATTCCTAAAGGAAACTGAAGCTGCTTAAGAAAGAAGTACAGCTCCTCTCCCACCTCACAGCACTATGAGAAATAAATCCCATACAGTTACCTGCCTTTCACTAGCAATGTCTACACATATCATAATACACAAGAGAAAAACCACTGTAAAAATAAAATAGGTCTTTCTTTCTGTGACAAACAGCCACATCGTTGGTCTGAAAGTTTTATTAACGGCTCACATTTATATATTTTTATGATAGTTTTAAAATAGTGAATTATGAACAGTTGAAGATACCCTCCAGCTTAATTGAGAACCATTATGTCTAGTAATTGCCAGTGATTTCAGGAACAGCCGTTGTTCTCTGGCCTATTAACATAATTTGAATTTTTTATTGCACTTCATAATTATCTGTTGGAGTTAACAAACAGGCCCATTTACTGAAGCGTTTAAGAACAAAAGCCCCAAATGGACTGGATTGTGATGGATTATCTCTATTAACCAGTCTTACTGAAACAGTTTTGTACACTGGTTTTTGATGGGATCATGACTTCTGATAGAAGAGAAGTGTGGATTTTCTAGTTTTCTTTAAGTGTAGGCAAAATGGCATCATTTGTCATACAATCGTAGAAGCATAGAATGGTTTAGGTTAGGAAGGGACCTCAAAGGTCTAGGTGCAACCCCCTGCCACAGGCAGAGACACCTCCCTCTAGAACAGGTCGCTCAAGGCCTCATCCAGCCTGGCCTTGAACACTTCCAGGGAGGGAGCAGCCACAACCTCCCTGGGCAACCTGTGCCAGTGTTTCACTGCCCTCACTGTAAAGATCTTCCTCCTAACATCCAGTTGAAATCTCCCCTCTGCCAGTTTAAACCCATTCCTCCTCATCCTGTCATTACAAGACCTTGTGTGTCCCTCCCCAGCCTTCCTGCCCTACCCTCTGAGCATCTTCACGGTCTTCTCTGAACTGGCTGCAACAGTTCCTTGTCCTTCTTGTGTTGGGGGCTCCAGGGCTGTATGCAGTACTCCAGGTGGGGTCTGAGGAGAGCAGAGTAAAGGGGCAGAATCTCCTCCCTTGCCCTGCTGGCCATGCTTCTCCTGATGCAGCACAGGACACAGTTGCCTCTGTGGGCTGCACATGCACACTGCCTGCTCATGTTGAGCTTTTCATCAAACAATTTTAAAATTGTCTTCAACTCTTTCTTACATATAGAATCATAGAATGGTTTAGGTTGGAAGTGACCTCAGAGCTCAGCCAGTTCCAACCCCCCTGTGCCACAGGCAGGGACATCTCCCATTAGAACAGGTCACTCAAGGCCTCATCCAACCTGGCCTTGAATGCCTCCATGGAGGGAGCAGCCACAACTTCCTTGGGCAACCTGTTCCAGTGTCTCACCACCCTCACTGTAAAGAACTTCCTCCTACTGTCGAGTTTAAATCTCCCCTCTGTCTTAACTTTCAGAGCCTTCCTGTAGCCCCTTTCAGATACTGGAAGGCTGCTATAAGGTCTCCTGGAAGCCTTCTCTTCTCTAGGCTGCAGAGCCCCAACTCTCTCAGCTTGTCCTCATAGCAGAGGTGCTCCAGTCCTCTGAGCAAGTTGGCAGAGACAAAAAAAAAAAAAAATGACCCTTGCTTAGATTATAAGTCTTTAGATCAAGACTCCTTTCTAGATCAGTGATTTGTGTTGAAAAAAAAAGCTCCTTATCTATCACTTGGAGTTCTGTGTACTGCAATAGAAGAGATCACTGAAACTCAGTGTGTTGTTATTACTGGTTTTCCCAGCACATGATCACATACAGTGTGCTCTCATTTGAATTATAAAAGCCTCCACTGATAGAAAGATCTCCTAGTTAAGTTCCTATTTCTGGCATTCTTCTTTGTAGGAATCATTTTAAACAGGTTTTTCTTCCTTGAGAATTTAGGCCCACAGCCTTCAGGTAATCTTCTCAATTAGTCGCTGGGGCTGTAGAGAGGCAGGGAAGTGCAATTCTCTTAGCAGCTAAAATTGCAGGTTTGGGTTAAAATTAAGGTTTTAAGGCGTCGGGGTGGGGGGGAGAAAGAGGATAGGAACAAGTACAAGTCCTGGAGTTTTGGCTAATGATGAGGATAGTGAAATATGTGATTGACTTTTCACAGAGAATTGTAATTAACTCTGCCTTTGTGACCCTCTGGCAGATTAGATGCCAGACTCTGTGCTGCTTTTCTCTATATTGATCCTCTTTGTCCTACTAACTTTATCTGTATTCCCTAAAATCCATCAAATGTTGTGTTTGATCACTGCAGGGCTCTAGTGGAAGGTCTGAGATTTGGGGGACAGAGGATCTAGGTGGGGTTGAGCAGGAAAGACCTAAGTCAATTGCTTGTTTAGAGCTTTCAGCTGTGAAATAACTTCAGCCATCATTTATGACTTCTTTCCTATGGCAGGAACATTTTACATATCCTTTTACATTCCTAATCAGAAAGCATATACCAAGAAATTGGTTGAACTGTTAAGGAAAATGTATCAGTGCTGAAAAGGCAGTCTCTGCTGTGAGCAAAGAGAAATAGTTCATAAGCAAGTGTGGGGTTTGCTGTTTGCTGTGTTCTGCCTTTCCAATTAACTGACAGTGCTCAGCTGTAAAGGTCCATTCCAGACATGAGCTTTCTGAAAGCTCTGAGTTGAAACGACTCTAAAAAATGTCATGCATGCCTTAGCCAGTGGCAGAGTTTAGATTTGAATAGGCCCAGAACACTTCAAGGATTAAAATACAGGTTTTTTATATATGTGAGGTGGAATGAATGGAAAATTTCTTAATAAGGAAGTGTTCTTCTCTCATTGTAAATGTTTAAATGTTATCTAACCATGATCAGTTGTGCTTTAGTGTAGGAGGCATTGTTTTGAAGACTAGGCAGGAAAATCACTTGTCATCTTTTATCGTTAGTGAAGCCTTAACTGGGAATCTGGGATTGTTATACTACCTCAGGGAGAGCTTTTCCTGTGGACCAACAACTGTTGTTACCGCAACATAGGCTTCCATCATGGATCAGGGTAACTGACTTGGCCACACCTGACTCTCATATGGGGGGGTTTTATGCCTATTTGTAGCAGTGTAAAGGAAGATTCTTAAATGGAGACTGCCTCAGCAGGGTTACCTGCTGTAATCTCCTTTAGTAAGGATATAGGGCGAGAGGGTTTTGCTTTTTATGAGACTAATGTTCTAAGATGTTTAACATTTGCTTATATTAAACTGGTGTATTCATAGAATCACAGAGTCCTCCAGGCAGGAAGGGACCTCTGAGATCATCAAATCCAGCCATTTCACCCACTCCACCAAGTCTATCCCTACACCATGTCCTCAAGCACTAGGTATTTGTGATGTTTAAGCATGTCTGGAGATGATGATTCAAGCACATCCCTGGGCAGCCTGTTCAGTGCCCAACAACACTTCCCATTTTTTTTTCCTAATGTCCTTTTTCCAAATGAACAGTGAAATACAACCCTTTTTATTTGTATTGTGCATTACAATGGCATCTAAACACTGCTCAAGAGTGGTGATTGCATACAACCTATATAATAGGCTTGCTGCATTTTGCAGTCAGTCTTAGACTCTGTCCCGAGTGTTTTATGCATTTTGTCATGTGCTATATATTGAGGGGATATTAAGTCTCATATTAAAGTTCTAGCAAGTAGTGCTAGGGACATCCCTGTCATAAAATTCTACAAGGTGTTTACTGCAGGCATATTTGACAGACTTGCATCAGGCATCCTTTCAAGTAATCTGTGCTCTTCTTTTTATACTTTATTGTAGCTGTAAATTGTTGACCAGAGAAGGAATTGATATTTTTAAGAAACTATTTTTTTTTAACATATGTATAGTGAATTAGTTTCTATCATATATATATATATAGTGTCCAGAAAACAATACATATTAACATATTATATATATGCTTGTATTTGTATGTGTGTATATATGTATGTATATATATATATATATGCATTTGAGCTTGGAGGGGGAATGTCTGATATTTTTATGTCTTTAATTTTTTTTTTTTAAAAGGAGGAATACATAATCTTGTTTATAAGAACAGTAACATAACTACTTTCTTTGTGTCCATTATAAAAGGAATGTGTCCTCTGTACTCTTCTAACATTGTTATTTGTGGGGTTTTAGAGGTTGGTCTAATCTTTATAAATTTTCTTTTCTTCCTGTTGTAGGTTATTTGGTTTAGTGTACTAAATAACTGTAATACCAAGGAAGTTGTTTCTGTCATATTTCTGTAGCTCACTGCTTAGTGGTGATGCCAAAGTAGTGCCCAAGTTAAACACGATGTGACCTGAGGATTTTATCTGGATGTGTGAGGGAAGCTGACTGTATTTTGCATAGGATCGACGTTTTAGCTGAGAGAATTGATCTTCTTCATACTTGTATTTGTGATATGCAGCTGTGGTTAGTCACCTTCTTCCCTTGTAAATGAGCATTTAAAATTAATATTCTGAGTTAATTTCAAACCACTTAGAAGGTGCTTTTCTGTTGTGGACACCTGACTTCAAGCAAGAGTGAAAAAGAAGTAATCCCAGATTACTTAAGTATTTTTTAATGTTCTCCCTTTCCACTGATAGACCAAATGCATAACAGTTGTGCAGTTGTATTCAGCTCATCTTCCCTGGCTGTTTTCTCCTTAAGTCTCCATCTGAGTTTAGTTATGACTTAGAACCTGAGCATGGCATTTGGGAAAAGCAGAAAAAGTAGTATAAATGTAAATGTGAAAAGCTACAGCTCATTCTGGTTTCGAAATTGTTGGTGTGAAAAGAACTCAACAGTGTTTTATTTAAACAAGGTCTGCTTCAACCTTGATTGACTTGCAGTAAATTGCCTGGTACGAGAGGCAAAAGGAAGTGGATAGAAAAATGGCAATCAGTACCAAATGTTTCACATATTGATTGACAAGCACCAGAGATGTGCTAGAGTAAGATAAATTGGCTAACAGAACCCATCTTGACAGCTACTGAGATGGGAAAATTGTTCCTGTTAATTTGCTGCTGGGACCTTGTCATTTATGGGGATATATATTTGAGTGCCTTCTAATGGTGTAAACAAACTTTGGATTCCTAAGTAGCATATTTCAGCTTGAGTTGCTTTAATTTTTCTCTGTCCGTGTTCTGAGCTGTAGTTACAGAGTGCTTGAGGACTGAAAAGATGAGAGGAACTGTCGTTATTTTAAAGATACAGTTCATACTGAAATACATATTGGTATGTTAAAGCTATTTTATAGCCTGATGGATTTTTAGATTGAGTATTAGGAAAAAAAAAATATTTACCGAGAGGGTGGTCAGGCATTGGAACAGGTTGCCCAGGGAGGTGATGGAGTCACTAATCCTGGAGGTGTTCAAAAACCAAGTTGATGTAGTACTTCAGGCCATGATGTAGTGGAATGATGGTGTTGTGTTGACAGTTTAACTCCATAACCTTAGAGGTCTTTTCCAGCCTTAATGATTCTGTGTTTTTTTCAGTGGTTTTTTTCTTTAGTTTTCTTCTACTAAAAGCAGTGGAAAAGAGACCATTTGTTTTAGAGGGAGTTCAACTGGTATCTTTATTCCTTCATTCTGGTAACTTAAACTGTAACTATAATGAAAAGATTTCTTACCTTTTTAACATATCTAATTTTATGCTTTCAAATGCTCTTTAATCAGGTTATAAGTTTTCTTAGTATTGCAGAGTGAAGCTTCCTTTCTGATATAGTAGTCTTTCATGTCTGTGATTCTTTTTCATTAAAAGGAAATTTTATCTTTTTAATTTCCTGAGCTGCTCTCCCAGAGTGCCATTAATTATAGTAATGCACAGCAATAGTGAAATAGTTAATGGTCTGATAGCTGTTATGTTGCAGTCTGCCACTCAGAAAGGTTTTATTTTGGCTAAATCTTTCCCCATAAAGTGATGTCTGGCATAAACCTTCCCAAGAAATCAATATTTCAGCTTTCAAGTAAGCAAAGTGAGCAGATTCCAGTATTCATGTAGGGTGTGGCCCACAAGCAATGAATATTTTCCATAATTGATATTGTTTCTTTATTTGAGACTACTTCACAGGAAAAAACCAGAATATTTCAAACTATATTCAATACTGGCAGTTAATAAAGTTGTATCTGCACTTAAATCTCTTGTTGGTGGTTTGATGGGTTATCCATAGTCCTGTATTTGGATTCTTCCTGTATTCTGTGTCTTCTTCAGGGAGTGGTCTGCTCCACCAGAAGATGCCAGAGAGACTTTTCAAGGGCTGAATGGCCCTGCTTTATATTAGCAATGGTATTTCATGCTCCCCTTGGATTTGGAACTGCGATTTAGCTCCAGTCTCTATTCCTAGATCTGAGTGCAGTGGACCATCCTGAATTGAATGAGCAGCAGCAGCCTGGCATTCCAGTCAGAAAAGGACTGCTCTTGGGAGAGCTTTTCTCCATACGAAAGCTTTTTAGTACTCCAGGGTGAAATCCCATCTGTGCCGAAGTCAAAAGTAGAATCTGTGTTGACTTACGTGGAGCTGAGCTTTCACTGTGGTTTGCTGTTAAATTGTGGATTGTTCATTCTTGACACAGGATCTGTTATGGGGCATGGTAACTTCCTGTCAGGGAACGCAAATGTTCAGTGTTAAATATTATAATAGTCGTCAACATTTGTAGCACCCAGCTAAATGTCTAAGGAGAAGAAAAGATGCTTCCCGAAGATGCAGTAAGACACCAGACAGTTAAGTGCTTATGTGCTTTTCTGCTTTGGAAAATCCCACCAGTGACATACGTGACTGAAAAGTCAAGCCTCTAGTTTACCTGCCCACCCAAAACTTCTGCTAATGTCAAAACAGGTTGTGTTAGAAATACAATGCTGAATCTTGAGAGAAGAAACCAGATGAAGCAAGAAAAATGTAAATATCAAGATAATATCATGTAAATGTAAGTATTGGTATCCAGAGTAATGGAAGATTAATTCCCATCATACTGATCCTTTTCTTACTGCACCTTAGCATCTCCCAGCACTAAAATAAAAACATCTCTGGAGTATATCATGGCAGATGTTTAGCACTAATTCAGAAGTGCATTCTGCGCACGTTTGGAAAACAAATAGGAACACCAAATTCTTACTCTAGGTGCAACTAAGAAAAAGTCTTTAACAGCCTAAAGCAGAACTTGACAGAACATAGCACTGGCATTGCACTATATGATAGAGCATATTCTAAGCATATAATTTTTTATCCATTTACATAATACTGATGAGTGAAGCTTTGTGTTCATTTCCCATTTGCTCACTAGAAATTAGAACTTTCTTTTTAGTAGGCTGCAAAGAGTTAACATAAGCTTCCTAATCACTATTTGCAACTCCCAACAGTTAGTATTCTCTATGTTTCACACTTTCTTAAGTAACTACAGGTCATAGTTTTCTCATGTTTGTTCAAGATAGTGTTATTTTTCCCACCTATTAGCGACTCTTGGCTCTTGAATCACTGAAGTGTTGCAGTGTTCCTGGAAATAACTTTCTCTGACAGAAGCAAAGCCAACATCATTCAGGAGGATGTGTTGTGGAGCTGGCACGAGTGGCTGTTTAACAGTGTTTCAATAAAATAAGGTGAAGATAAACAGGAGGCGTTTGAATAGTGAAAATGATTTTGTAACACAGCATAGTCTGAACTGTCTGTGTCACTAGGGAAAAAAAACCAAGTACTTGTAGATTTATCAAAGGGGGTAGATTTCACAGGGTATCTGGTAGTTACCTACCTAGGGACTTACAACCCTTTCAGTAGTGGGGTTTCCTGGCATGAATGCTCAGCTGATAAGAGGGGTTTTTTTTCTACTCCTTTTTTAAAGACTGCACAGATTAAGTTACTGTAAATTTAGGTGGAAGGTCAGTCACATGTGATGATGGTTGTCAATCATCCAATAGGTTTCTTTTAAACCCAACATTCACAATCTTAGAATGTTTGTTTTGTCCTACAAGGAAGAGGCAGTTGTTGAGTTGTCATAATTTAACATTGGAGTTAGATCAGTACAACCTTTTTTAGGGATGCTAATTTAATTTGAATTCCTATGAATTATGCTTGTGTGGATTTGTCTGTTTTGTCTCGCTCTGGTTTTACTGACTGAATTCAAGGTACAGTAAGAGTAGAAAAGAGATTTTGGCTTTGCGAGTGATGGAAAAAAATCACTGAAACAAATTGCTGTTTTCCAGCTATGAAGGTATCAAACATATGCCAAGTAATCAGCTTGCCAGTGTAATAGGTTCATGAAGGAAAAGAGTTTTCTAATCTTATTCACTGATGTTTTTCCCAAGACAGCAACAGCTTTTATAAAATGAGTCTTATAACTTCTCATTACAGAATCTAATCTGCCCAAAAGTCATTGAACAGCTGCAAAACCCTAACATCTTCTAGCTGTAAATTGTTTTTATTATTTATCTTTGTTTAACTAAAAAAGAAAGGGGCATCAAATGATTTAACAAGACAAGAATTAAGTGACATTAGCTTTTGACAGCAGCAAATTATTCCTTTACATACTGAATTGGTTCAGATAATTTTGAAGTCATGACTGTCTACTTATTTTTAACACCCAAATTCCATAAAACTGATATATTTTGTAGATGGATTGCTTAAGAAAATTAATTTAGCTTTATCACTGAAAGTCAGAAGAGAAGTGATTGATTTCCAAGTTAGTCTTATTCTTCAGCAGAGATTTTCGTAATGATATTATCTTGCCTTGCTACAGTGATTTTCATATTCCAGAATTATACATGCGCAGTACTTCAGGAAATAATAACCACATACTGAGGTCAGATGGTTTAAGGAAGATAACAAAACATGAACAAGCTTGCACAATGCATCTGTAATGAAAAATAAAGAGCAGGACTTGCTGGTGGGTCTTCATTCATCCCTTTTCTATTATCTGCAGTTCTCAAACTGTATTCCTAGACAAGCAGCAAATGGTTCTACTTCAGAGGACAGGGAAGAGAAACATATTAAATATGAATATATTTTGACATTGGATTCTTTATTTTTTTTCTAACAGAAACTTGTTGCCTTTTTTTCCCCCCTTCTATCACATATAATGCCATATAAACAATTTTTGTCTGATGACAAGATCTAACTATAATTACAGCAGTGCTAAGCCAAAAAGACTTTATGCATTGCTGTCACAAAGAGTCTGGGATTATTTTGCTTTGTTTGGAATTTTCTTAATTTATCTGTATGCCCACCCCCAGTAGGATTGCTTGGGAATGGAAATATAAATTATAAGATGTAAATAATAGGAAATACCCTTGAGTTTTAGGATAATTATATTTAAACAGTGTTGTAACTTCTAGACTATGAAAATGCTGGACCTACACAGGGGAGATTATGATTTCTAGGATTATGGTTTCTAAACAAGTGCACTGTTTGGCTTGTACCATGTGTATTCAAAAAGCTTAAAGCTGTGTTTTATGCTGCAACAGATCATTTTATCTTACTGGTTTTCTGTTTTCATAAAGGAGGTAGAGGTTTTGGCAAGTATCTGTCAATTTTTTCAGTGCCGTTTTCCCGAGGGTTTTGGATTTTGCGTTTTGAGGCTTCAAAGAAAGGCTCTAAGAAACCAGGGTGTGGTTGAGAGAAGAGATATTTCCACTATCTATTGAGAGAAGAGGGAATAGATATTGCTTATGCTGTTTGACTTCAGTGTTATCTTTGGAAATCTTGCCAAGAGAAATGCTTTTACTCCCTAAGTGGAACTGGAGCTGATGTGCCGATGATGTGATGGAGCTGTGTCTTGGCAACACTGGTGGCAACTCCTCTTGCTCAGAGGAACCACAACATGACCTTTATAACATTTCAGCTGCCTTGAAATTAAAAAATGAACAAACAAAAAAACCCCAACCAAACACAACCAACCAACCAAAAAAGCCAACACCACCACCAAAACACTCTACCACCACTTGGGCTTCAGGGGCCCAAGTGAAGTTCTTCTGCTGGAACATAGCTCCAGGTAGCCCCATGGAGCAGAGTGGGCAGTAGCCAGCCCATCATACATGCAGTCTGTAAGGACATATTTGCAGACATAGTGACTGCACTCCACAAACATCTGCACCATTTCTTCCTTGGCAGAGCAGATCTACAGTGTGTTGGTGAAAACAGTGTAACTGGGCTCTGCAGCTCTGCTCCCCAAGATGCTATGGACAGTAGATTCCAGTCTGTCTTGTTACAGTGACAGAAATTGCCTTTTGGGGCATATTCTTGCCTCTGCTGCAGTCACATAATTGTTACCTTTTTTTTTTTTTTTTAGAATAGTCTTCACCCTGTTCTTGGGTTTCTTGTCATTTTTTACAGAATGAAAGGTAGAATGTTCTTCATTTTTGTTAAATGGGAGACATAAATCCATAGCACTGATTTGTCTTTACTGGTCCATTGTTAGGGAAGTCAGAGGTGATGTGATCTCTTTTGGGGTGATTCTTTTTTAATTGTTTCAAAGCTACCTTCTCTCTTTCCCTGGTATGATAGGATCGTATCAGCTTCATCCATAGTTGCCCTGGCTATCTATTTTGATGCAGAGAAATAGCTAAAACCATCAGTAAACAGATCTTTGAGGAATATCAGCCCTGTGCTTTCAGGAAGACCTTATTTTCTCCTTCAGCTCTTGTGAAATTGCCTCAGTGAAAACCTTTTTCTTAGCTTGGCTGGTTTTGTTCATTTGTTGCTTTCAGAGAGATAGGGGCTTCAGAAGCACTGGAAGTAACCTTTCCTCAGTGATAACTCTCTGTCATCCAAATCCTGATTTGTATCTTTCTTTTTCTACTGTTTTGAAGCTTGTTTGCCTTAGAGAAAGAAACGCAACAGGAGTTTAGGCAGAAGAAAGCAACTTGCTGCCGAAGAAAATTACCACAGATGGTTAGATTTCTTTCCCTCTTTTCTGTATTTCATTTGAGGCTTTTTGTCTTGTCGACTTGGAGTGCAGTGTGATGAATAAAGGGTTAACTGACTCCTCTTTACAAATAGATCAGCATTACAGCTTGCTGCATGAGGTAACTGTTCAGTGGTGTGTCTTGGCTTTCCCCTGAGAGCAGCCAGCACAGGATGCTTAGCTCTGGGGGAAAATGACTTTGTCCCCTGAGAAAAGCTTTGCCTGCTGGGGCTCTGCAGTGGCCTTCAGGGTGCTGAAGTACAAATACTATTTTAGCTACAAAAATAATAGATGCTGGCACCATACAGAAAATGGATTTTTTTTTTTTTCCTCTTCTCAGTTAGCTGCAGTAATTTTATCAAACACAAAATATTTATATGCCAGTTATGATATGTATTTAATTTATTAAATATGACTCTGCTTGAGAATGCCTGGCAGGACATCCTTTGCACAAGTATTTGAAGGACAGTTTTTTTTTTTTTCCCTTGTAGAAAGGAGTTGTTCTGGGGAGGATTAGGAGTCTGCTGAATGTGCTGTACCTCAGGAGCGTTTTCCCTTCATCAGCTGCCTGCTTAATTTATGGTGCTGTGCACTGCAAAAACATGCATCTTATATTATCTGCTTGTTTCCTGCCACACTTAGCAACATTTCTCACTCTTTAAAGAGAACTTAACATTGCTGACAGTGAAGGTGCTGCAGTAAGGCTGACTTGGAAATGCAGTGAAATCATGTCTGTTTTGGAGGTGGAGGTGGTGGGTGTGCTGCCCTTAAGTGTCTGTGTCCCTTGCTTTGTCTCCATCCACTGTCCAGCTCCCATTTCCTGAACTAACAGGCAAAAGGAAGGAGACACCTGATCCAGCTCTTCTTATCATCTCTGGGTCATGTTCAGCCAAAGCCATTGCTAGGCAACCTACCTTGTGTATGACAATAGCATTTACTATATAATTAACTAATGTGATAGTTTAATACATAGTAAATAGAAGATGGTAGATGGGGTTTATTGTGGGGAATAGTTTAAACCCATTTCGGCCGTTTGATAGCTTGGTTGTGCAGTCTTCTAAGTGTATCCAGTGTTAAAAATAAAAGATAAGCATAACAGTCGCTTGTCTTCAGGTATTTACTTCAAACTTTTTGAAGGTTAGAAAGTAGTTCGTGCAATTTTTTTCATACCATGCAGCAAAAGATTATTATTACTTTTTGTTAGTATCTATGGGTACCTGTCGTTGATTGCTGCTCCCCATATGTAATTTATATTGATGGCCAGAATTTTTTAATTTCCTTGATTTAATTTTTTTTTCCTCTTCAGGAATTTAAGTGAGTCTAGAAGATTATCTATGGTACAAAGTTAAGTGTAATTCATCTAAACTGTGGTGTTCTCAATGTCAAAAATGAAGCTTTAACTAAGGAGAAAGCCAGTGTGTATTTGCTCTGTTTCTTTAAGAACGATGGAAATGGGGATGCACCGCTTTATGTAGTTTAGCTGCATTTAAACATTTGTTGCTAGCATGCAGCAGATCTCTCCTTGCCTCACAGACTTTGGCAGTATCACAGAGGTCGTATTTTCCTATGTATAAATTATTCATGAACAATTTCTCCAGTGTACTAGATAAACTTGCAGAGATCAGAATGTGTGTTTCTTTTCTCCTCATCCCTATAACTGGTCATATTCTAATAGGCAGTGTCCAAAAAAATTCCAAACCTGTCTTCATCTGTGTGCATTTGATGGAATGAATTGATAAAAAGTCATGAAAGTTCACAAAAGCAAAGAATGAATAAGTATGGGCGTTTTGTTGACTGAAGACCTTGAATTTAGTTGACAAAAAAATATGTTGTTACAGTGGTCCGAGTTGTATGGTACTCATTAAGGACTGGATTTCAGAGTTGAAATTAATGTATGTGGTGAGCTAGTCAGGAAATTCTTCCTTTATAACACCACAGTACAGAAACAAATGAAAGGGCAGGAAAGCTTAGCGTTTCCAAGCTGTATTCCATCTTAGCCCATCTCTACTAATGGAATTAATTCGCTTTCAGTCCTGCCATCCCCTGTGCTTTCTGTTACATTTGTCGGTGGCTTTTGGAAAGATCTACAACACAGGGAGACCATTAGTTTAACTAGAGATAACCTTCATCTGGTCCTTGTTACGTGCCTCAAATAGATTCCTGGGCTAGAGCAATTTCCCTGGTAAAAAATAAATCTGGACACCACCATTGTTTTAAGAGGTTGTTATAGACTTGTAATCCTATGAATCGACTCATCATAACTCCCTTTTTCACAGATCTTATTTAGCCAAAAATAAAAACATGCTCTGTGAAAATTATTTTGGTGAAATGTATAGTTGCATTTTGCAACATCTGGGCATGCAGCTTGGGGCCTGTCAGTGTTTGGCTGCCGTGTGTGTGGTGCCCACGCAGAACAGGCTGCTCCTGATCCAGAGGTGGGCAGCTGCTCTCATTCACCCAGCGTCTGTTCACCTGATGAGTTACAAGCTGATGCTGTGAAGAGATTTTTGGAATGAGTCCACAACATAGCTGCTCACAATGCCTTGAATATGATACAAAGGGACAAGTTTGCACCCGCATAGAGATTGTGTGGCTCTGCACAGCAGCAGTCGTGTGTATTGATGGACGCTTACAGTGCAATTACTTGAATGTTTGGATTTTTTTCATTACATTCATTACTGATCTTTGATCCCTGTGTCCTCTTTCCCAGGTCGTCCCATTCCACCTACATCCTCGTCTAGCCTTCTCCCATCTGCTCAGCTGCCCAGTTCTCATAATCCTCCACCAGTTAGCTGCCAGATGCCATTGCTAGACAGCAATACGTCCCATCAAATCATGGACACCAATCCTGATGAGGAGTTCTCTCCTAATTCATATCTGCTAAGAGCGTGTTCAGGGCCACAGCAGGCTTCCAGCAGTGGTAAGAAAATTGCAAACATTTGGAGTTTGTTTGTAATGTGTTTGTGCCAGTTCGATGCCTTTTTCTTGCAAATGTGTTCTTGCATCACTGCTAAGTCGAGAGCATCAATGGAAATGAGGCAAACAAAATCTGACAACTTTGTTTCATGGAACCCTTTTGGAAATACTATACCTCATATATATTTTTCCTTCATTTTACTATAGAGAACTTTTTTTAGTTTCAGGAGTGTTACAAGCAGTGTATAAAATATTATTGAATTCTTGTCATCAGAGGAATTTGTTTCAGAGGTGACTTCCTGCTCCTCCGTGCATCTTGTAAAAGAGATGCCCACACACAATGGTTCTTTGTTCTGTAGGTACTAGTCCAGTATCCTGTGTAGGTGGTGGGGTTCTATATCTAAAATGTGTGTGTGTTGCTTCTGCTGTTCTGTGTCCGTTCTTGTTTCAGAATCTGTCTGCTTCTCTACTCTCAATGTCACTTTTAACTCAGATACTGCTATTTTTCAGCAAATTAATTCCTGTCTTTCAGGCCAGTGTTTTAAAACCTTTGCAGCTCTGCTATCAGTCATATAATCTGTAGTGCTTAAGGTTTGTTGGTTTGTTTTGTTGGGTGTTTGGTTTTTTGTAACACATACTGACTTTTCATTTTGACAGGTAGAAATTGAGGAACCAAGATGCAATTTGTTCATAGAAATACAGGCAAAACAAAAGAATGCTTCTGATTTTTTGCCTTATTTCTTTGAACATAGATACCCTTTGTGCAGTTCCTCTCTGTTTAGCTAAGCACTTCAAGTTTGTATCTTACATGCAGTTTGTGGTCTGCTGGAGGTCGCTATTTCCCCTAACAATGCAGACCTGAATAGTGTTGCAGATGCTACATGGTGTTGAACTTCTGGCCTTTGTGGGTGCGTATGATACACTTGAACCATGGCCTTTAAAGAAAGACTGGGGGTGCATGGTGGAAGGATGAGACAATGAACAGAAGTTGAAACATAAAAAAGATTCGAAGTGAATATAAGGTAAAACTTTTCCCCAAAGCACTGGATCGGAACAGCTTGCCCAGAGAGCCTCTGCAATTTCTGTCCTTGGAGCTTTTCAAGAACAGGTTAGCTAAATTTGTGAACTACTTGATCTGACCTCAGAGCTGCCCTTGCTTCACAGGAGGCTGGACCAGGGACCTCCTGGGGTTCCTTCCATCCTGAACTATCCTTTAACCATGTAGTCCACTCAGTTATGTTGAAACAATTGCACAAAGAAATAATAATTCAGAGATTGAGCGTGCTTCCTTCCTGCTTAAGGTCTGAAGATGGAAAACATTACCAGTTTTGAGGGTTGTTTTTTTAAGAAGTCCAGAGATGTCTGGGGAGCTGCAGACCTCAAAATCTCCAAAGGGTAACTAGGTAGAAATCATAGAAATGGGGGAGGAGAAAGTGGATATGATCTAATTTTGATAAGTCGCTATAGCTTCTGCAAAGAGTAGTCCTGCCATAGAAACATTAGAGTTCTTTGAGGGAGTCAGCCATTTCTGATTAGGGATGGTCTAGTTGACGAGAGGCCTTTGTATTTCCAAAAGGATCTCAGCAAAATCTGTCAGTAAGTATTAACATAGAGTAAGAGGGAAAGCCCTTCCATGATAGGTAGTTATTTAAAAGATGGGAAGCAGAAGCTGAAGTTCTCTACATAGAGTTTTCATGCACGTGAAGATCCTTGGAGGAGATGGTGAGCTGTGGAATGAGAAAGGTAGCTGATAGCAGTGTGCTAAGGACAAGATCATACTGTTGAAGAGTCACAGAAGGACCTTGTGAGACAAGGTAACAAGGCAATAAAACAGGAGAGGAAATTCAGAGAAGATAAATGTAAAGTGATATGCATGGAAAAAGCAGCCCTGGTTCAGTAGTTACTGATGGACCATTACCAGTGAGGAGTGAATTGTTGGAGGCATGCATGCTTCATCTTGGAGCTCAGGAGCAAGTGAATGTTGACAGCTGAAGAAAGGAACAAAGAACAAAAGAGAGAATGTTGTTTAAAGGATGTGGCGAATCAAACATTTTACAAGAGTTTAAAGCAGAATGGGGAAAATAAATGCAGTGAGGGTTGCTAAGTAGAAGAAAGTCAAGATCAGGGAATATGCACAAAAGAGACTTGGAGGATACTTGAATGCTTGGTACATGGTATTTATAGCTTCTGAGGGAACTAGCATGGCTTTTCTTGTGAGCTCAAATGAAGGCAGTTGCACTTGAACAACATCTAAAAATTTTATGGAAGAGTTCTTTATGTTTCATTTTAATAATAATTGTCTCTGCATACCCTTCAAGCTTAGTGTTTCACACTTGTTTACTGCAGACTGGTGCAAGGAACCTTGTGGCAAGCTCAGATGTACTTTAACTTGTTTATAAATGGCTGATTTGTTAGTTTTGTGTTTGAACATTTCCCTCCCCCAAAATATTCCATTTCTCTCTTTCATAAACTGTTGTAGAATGTTGGTTTTCTTTTTTGTTTTGTGGCTTGGGGTTTTTTCTTGACCATAGCAGCAGACATAGCTGTTTGAGCACCATTGAGAGTGTGATTTTATAGCATCGGTGTTTGGATACCTAGTGTACTCTCTGGAAATGAACAGGTATTTTCTAGTCATGCCATTCTTCTCTATATTCTCACAATTATTCTCTTTAGAGAATTTATAACAAAATGCCACAGATAGTGAAACATATCTTAAACAGGAAAACACCTTTTTGTGTGACTTTCTTACTCTTGAGATATTTTTAGACTAGCTGTCTGCATATAGAAAGGTAGACTGTGCTTTGGATTTTTTAAAGAATACTTTTCTACTTTAAGAAACAATTTTTTAAATCAGTTGTAGCGCTTGTGGAAACTTAGCAACTTAGATCCAGACATTCAGGAGAGAGTAAATAAATGTAAG
Organism: Psilopogon haemacephalus; assembly: GCA_013396835.1. Taxonomy (NCBI): domain Eukaryota; kingdom Metazoa; phylum Chordata; class Aves; order Piciformes; family Megalaimidae; genus Psilopogon; species Psilopogon haemacephalus. The sequence continues at coordinate 1,126,800 of VWZI01003271.1, read as the reverse complement.
TATTTTGTTTAAATTTTAGGTTGGGTTAAAAAGGGACATTTGACGTTACTTAGATTCCAGATAATCTTTGATTGTTAGTAATTATTTGGTAGCGTTTTCTAGGTTCTTCTTTAAACATTACTATCAGAGTCTTCAAAGCACAGACTGAAGATGAAATATTTGCAGAAGTCTCACGCTGATTACATTATATAAGTGTCCTCTCGTTTGTCTGATTGTACACTTATGCTTGCTTCAACCTCTACAATTACAGGGTAGGTCTTCAACAAGTATAAGATGAGTCTTCTTGGCTGTGGGGTGATAGTCATCCACTTGCACTGCCCTGTGCCCTTCACAATAGCCATTCTTGATATATCTGAAAAACTCATTTGCCTAAAAAAATTACCTAATCAAATCTTCCATCAAATGAGCAATCTATTGTTGATATTATGAAGGTCTTTAATCTACAATAAATCTTTGTTAGAACTCATCAGAGCTTCCAGTTTGAGAGAAATGTGATTATAGCACTCTTAAAATGACATTACATCATTGGGGTGATTGGTTTATCATTTGGAGAAGTGACATCAATCATAACTAGCATAACCGCACAGTAAATGAATTCAACCTTTCTGCTGCAGAACAATGACACAATAATTGCTCAAAATCAGACTTAAAATGAAATCAGAAAATGCACTTTCTTTAAATATGATGTTAACCTAATGGAATATATTATTAAAAATCATGTTTGAGGAAATTCTGTGTAATTAAAAACATGTGAAAATGTATTCCTTTTTTCTCTCGTTAGAACCTGATTTCAGTTGCAGAATCATTTTCTATGCAACAGACATTATGCTGTTTTTAATTGAACTCCCATCACTTACATTTTGCCGCTTGTATTTCTTGGTGTAATATGCAGCACAATTATACGTGATGAAGGACAAGAGGTTTTTCAAATCTGGTGCACCTGCTGGTAGTATTTTGAAACCCACAAATATTATGGATGGAAATGAGACCTTTTATATATGAAACATTAGTGGATTTTTATTTATTATTTTTCCCCTTTTAAAGGAAGCTCATTTCCTGTAACACTATTTTTTAGGATTATTTCTTAAAGCTAGCAGTAAGAATAGGTTTACTACTTCATCCTGTACATGTTGCATGTGTTTCCTTACTGGCGATGCAAGCTGACTCCTTTTATTGCCCTCAGTCATAATACAGTGCAACAAGCTGTTAACTCAGTCCTACATGAGAAAAAAGATTTGGGATTTTTATTGCCAGCACCTTTGCCCTTTTTTTGTATAAGATTTGTTTCTTTTGACCCAAAATTTGGGATCCCAACAGGAAAACTGTTTTTGAACCTGAGTAAACACTTAGGACAAGAGGTTTTGGTATACATTTGTCATCTGCAATCATTCTAACAAAGAATCGTGGAATCACAGAATGGTTTAGGTTGGAAGAGACCTCAAAGATCATCCAGTTCCAACCCCCCGCCATAGGCAGGGACACCTCCCACTAGATAGGATGCTCAAGGCCTCATCCAGCCTGGCCTTGAACACCTCCAGGAAGGGAGCAGCCACAACCTCCCTAGGCAACCTGTGCCAGTGTCTCACCACCCTCACTGTGAAGAACTTCCTCTTAACGTTCCATTTAAATCTCCCCTCTACCAGTTTAAACCCATTCCCCCTCATCCTGTCATTAGGAGACCTTGTGAACAGTCCCTCCCCAGCCCTCCTGTAGGTCCCCTTCAGATACTGGAAGGCTACTATAAGGTCTGCTGGAAGTCTTCTCCAGGCTGAAAAGCCCCAACTCTCTCAGCCTGTCCTCATAGCAGAGGTGCTTTCAGCCCTCTGATCATCTTTGTGGCCCTCCTCTGGACTCTCTCCAACAGTTCCACGTCCTTCTTGTGCTGGGGGCTCCAGAACTTGCTGGGGGCTCCAGAACTAAGAGAAAGTAGACACAGAATTATTTTTGGAGTATTTGGATGTGGGGTTAGATATTGTCATGGTTCCTAAAGTAGTTACTGAATTTTAATTGGAAGTGGGATCATGCCTGATTTCTCAGTGTTAACATCTTTTTGGCAGGGAGACAATAGTAAAAGCATTTTGGCTCAGTATAACTATTCACCCACACAGTATTTTGGAGCTGCTTAGAAGACAGGATTTGGGTTAGATTTCCTCAGTTATTGGCAGCAAGGTGGGAGAAATGGAAAAATGACATAATTCTTGTTGTTTGATGTTGCCTGAGAGCTAGAGCTGAAATAAAGAATGGGTCCTAGTGCTTACGTCTTATGGTAATTATCTAGTACTGTTATGTCAAATATCTGTATTTAGTATATTTGGCCTAAATGTCTTGAAGGGTAGCCTGTGTTCATCAACCATTGCCTGTCTCTGGGACTTCATTATTATTATTGATGCCTAAGTACCACCATCTCCATGTAGTTTAATCCAGGGAGACAGGCTCTTAGTCGTGTTCACTGACAGAACAAGAGATGGTGGACTTAAGTAAAAATATGGAAAATGCAGTTTAAATATAAGAAGAAACTTTTGGGGTTTTTTTACTGTGAAGGAGATCAAGCTTTGGAACAGTTTGCCTGAAGAGTCTGCATCCTTGGAAATACTCAAAACTACTTAGTGGATTTCAGAGGTATGGGAGACCTCCAGATTCTTTATATAGCACAAGATTGTTCAGAACTTAGTGAGTAAGCTTGTGTTAGCTCCATGTGCAGCCTCAACACTCTACACTCTCAGACACTTCGTAGTTTCCCAGTGTTGACTATTAAAATGGTGAGATGCAATTCTGCTCGTAGTCAAAACAACTTTCTCTGGATGCCTTTTCACAATCCACAGGCCTTCTTTCTCAATCCACTTGTGGTGCAATCAAACTTGTCTTCCTCCTGTGCTCTCATTGCAAGCAGTAGAGGTCTTGCCCCCACACTTCACAGAAGATGAGCATAAAATGCTTGAGCAATATTTATTTCTTATTTTGCAGAAAGGTGGTTTTTTTTTTTCCCATTTGGAAATTTTCATTCTAAACCATTGAAATGGAAACCTTCCTCTCCTTGTCCATATTACGCTTGGAATGGGGAGAAAAAGTGTTCTGCTTCAGCCTTTGTTCTTTTGTCCTGTCTTTGTTTAGTTTGTGGGTTGTTTATTTAGGTTTCTGTGCATGACTTCTGAGGTCATGTGGGAAGGAACAGTGCTCAGAAAGAAGAGCTTTGGCCTTCTCCACCTTCACTTTTCTGTCCTAACTGCTGTGTACATTTGTTAAGATTTCAGTAGCATCTCTTTCTGAAACCTCTTTCAGACTATTTCTTGTTTAGACTTTGCTAAGTTACACTTGGAGCAGCAACATTTTAAAATCAGTTAAGATTCAAGGGCTGGGTTTTCTAAATTGCTTCATATACTTTCCAGTATCTGCCTCTGAACAGCAGCCCTGGTTTACATTTGGCTGTACAATTCCCTGAATTCAATATATCCACAGGGAAATACCGTAAGCAACATTATGTTTTTTCTGGTGACATTTTACAACAGTGAAAAAAGAGAGTTGCAAGTTGACCATTTTAATTTCTATTTCCAAAGTAAGAGTAAATTATATATGTTTGTTTCTACGTCCATTTTCCCTTTGTGTTACTGAATGTTTCAGTGCTACAGGCTTTTTCGTCCTTTGGCACCCGTTGCTGTTAAGCACTGCCCCAGAAGTAGAAGAAAGTAACACTGATTTGAGTGCTTCCATCCTTAATGCTTAATGCAGCCGTAGAGCATAAACCACCTCTTATTTCTTAAAGACTCCTCTTCAATGGAGAGAATGGATCCAGTAGTTTCTTCTATGACAATAGATAAAACGGAGTAGAAGCTAAGACCTGTTGACTTTCATGAAGCCTGGCCTAGCTGTGAGGTTTTAAGCAATAGTCTCTTTCTACATTGTTTTAAACAGTATATGTACTTAGAAATCTGGTTTTAATACTTATGTTCTCTAAATTTGTAATAGCCAGTCCAAGGTGACCCTGCTTTAGCAGGGGCTTGGACTAGGGTGATCTCCAGTGGCCCCCTCCTACCCCTTCCATCCTGTAATTCTAATTCTGTTGTATCTCTTGAGGGCTAGGTCTAATTTTGGAGCTTTAGAGTGGAATTAGAAATGGAGGGGACAGTGTTAACAATGTTTTGCTATTGAAAATGAAGGGTGTGCTTTTTCTTAAAGTATTAGCTCCATGTTGCTACAACTGTTACTGAAATTATTGCTGCTGCTAATCTGTGTAGCATATGTTGACGATGCCAGCAGATGCCTGAATTTCATCCAGAAGACGTGATTCTTAATATTAAGATGTTGCAGAACCATTGTATTTATTAATTTATGAATTCATAATCATAACAGACAAACAAATGTCAAACAGAAGGTTCTGTGGTAATAAAAATGGTAACACATTACAAAAAGCTGTAGAATTAAGAATGGATTCTGATTCTTCTGCTTCTGTTTTTCTTAAGCTCACCATAGTTTTGAGAGCTGGAGAGATTCTCCTTGGCTACTTTTACATCATTTTAGCTTAGGCTTGTAAATGTGTTGAACTGGAAACCTCTGTAGCAATGAAAGCAGCAGAGCAAAGCAGCTACAGTACTAATTTTGGAGGATTCAATTTCTCCAGCTGCTGTTAGGCTGCTGTTTTCTGATCTCTACCACCATTGTTGGGAAACAACTTACTTTCTATGGCCAGCAGAACTTTTTCCTCCTAGCAGCGAATTGGGGGTCCCAAACTTAAATATTGTCACTCTGTGCTGTTGTGTCAGGAAAACGGAATATGCCTAGACTTGGTACCTTGCTTGGAAACTGAAAGACACTGGGAGTATTATAAGCAAAAAATACTTTTTTTTTTTTTTTTCATATGCTGAGGCCATATGCTGGTTGTCTCCTCATTGTGTATGGGAAAACCTAAAGTTGGTCTTGCATTTGCTCTTTGCTGTAAGTCATGCTCTGTGGAAAGACTTTCTCAGTCTTTCTAATAATCTTGTCTTTTGATGCACAGTTTTTAATCTTATGAACTACTCCTCCTTTTTTGTTGGCACTGACACAGTCTTAACATCTTCCATAGTGGATTCTGCTGCTGTTTATATCAAAAGGCAACATTTAGAAAATATTGTATGTTACAAATACAGTTTGGTAGCTGATTTAAAACGAAGAGTCAAACATATGTAAGCCACCTGCACTTCACGTACTATAAAATTGAGAACAGAAAGTTTAGGCTATATGATTTCTTCAGAATTCTTTGCTGTGTTTGTATACAGGAGGTTGTGTGAGTTGGTTGTTTGGTTTGTAATAACAGAGAGCTTAATAACTTCATTCTTCCTTCTGGTAATTACAAATAAGTGCTGTTAAAAACACTTCAAGGAGACTTCATCTGAGACAGTATCTTGTCTTCTGGATTTCCTGATTTTGATGAACCAAAGCCATACATTTCTGCTTTATTTAAATGACAAATAATGCATTATAGTGCTTATTTATATTATTCCTGGTTATGGATTTCCTTAAATGATCTATAGTTCTGTAACACCTATTTCTAATATGCTTGTAAATATTAGCATCTTATCAGGCTGATTTGTAAATATGTCATCTGTTGATCATGGTAGCATCTCTAGAAACTGAGCTTATATTCTTATGAAACATGTTTCAATCAATAGAAAGTAGGACTCTTTTTTTTTCCTTCAGAAGAGGTTAAATCTTATCCTGAAAACTACAGGAGATGGAGAACTCACCACCTTGCTGGAAAAACTGCTCAGTGTTTTTTTTATTTTCATCATTCATGCCTGACTT
>VWZI01003271.1:886449-1120998 GCA_013396835.1 Psilopogon haemacephalus | reverse complement strand
AAAAAAAAAGAGGAGAGGAATTTGAACTCTGTCATTTAACTCAGTATTTTTCCCATCTTGTTACCTGCAACAGCCCTCTTACCTCCTGGGACTATGTAAACTAAAAAGGTTTGCACTTTTGGATGAAGCCCTCCCCTGAAAATACGGCTCATCCAAGCAAAATGCACTCTCCTGTTACTGTCTGATCCAATTCCTCAAATGCATTTAAGCCATATTGTAAAGAGGACTCCTTTGCTTGCATCACTGCATCTTCAGCTGGGTTTTGCTGATGCATGCTTTTGTAGAGCAAGATTTTGTCTTTCTCACAATTTGAAGTTTAGCAGCTGCGTTGTTCATCTACTGTTGCAGCAGAAATATAATGGAAGTATACAGTCCTTCCATTATTTTGATGTGGATTTATAGATGTTCCCTGTCGAGGGGACATGGTGGAGGGTGCACGCCATGGGCTTTATGTTGAGAAACTAAGCGTATGTTTAGGGGCTTTTGATGTTATGGGGTTCATTCAGAGCTGAGCATAGCATTTTAGCTTGGTGTGTGGTGGTGATCCGTGCTTGCACCGTGTCTGTCCTGTTCTGTGTGCATGGCTGACACTGACTGTTCTATAAAGATTGAGAAACTGAAGGAGTTTGAGGGCAGTTCTTGAACTGGCTAGTTCCTTTATTTGCAATAATTACATACTAAAACTATAGCCAAGGAGTTGTTTTTCTCACGTAAGCTAATCAATTGAAAAACATTCCCTTTTTTACTACGTTCCAGATTTATGTAATTTATTTTTATGCCAGATTCTTATGCAGAAAAGTTCAGGACTTTGAACATTTTTAAAAGTTAATTAACTGCTCTGAGTAAATACTTAGGATTTTTCAGAAACTTTGACATCATGGCAAAGAGGGAATCCTGTTCTATTTTGTGAGCTCCCCAGATGTTCCACAGCCCAATCTGTGACATTCACACATGAATGAGACCACATCTCTCATTCTGTTCCATTTGTTTAGATTCTGTGTTTTCCTTCCAGTCTGTAGCAGTGCTGCACTTGCTTCCAGTTCCCTAGGTTGCTTTTATGGCAGTGACCTTTTCCATCTACGTAGGGTGCTATTTGTCATGCAGCTCTCCTTCAGTCCCTGCCTCACCCCACCACGGTATTGCCTCACAGGTTGCTCCCTTACAATAGTTCCACACTGCGTTTGTGTTGGATATCGCAGGGCTGCAGCAGTGTGATTTTCAGTAACTGAGCTTTTCATTCTTTGTATTCCAGTCAGGCCTAATGAAAGGTCTCTGTGAAATAGATAAATAAATCTATACATACGAGCAGAAACATAACAAATCCTTATGATTATAGTGATAGCTGTTACTTATTTTGTTTCACTGGGGCATGGGAAAAAAAGCAAACCACTCATGTTTCCACATTTTCCGCATTTCTTTTTCTCCCCTGTATTTTTCAGCTAAAAATTAATCAGCTATTCATTAATAGTTTGTCTTCTTGTGATATGAGGCAGGCACCTGGAAGAAGTAATTTAAAGAATAACTGTTTTTTTCTAAAACCCATGGGCTTGGTAGATGTGGTAAGGTTTGTGAGTGCTCTGTGCACCTAAGGAAGTGGGCACAGAAGAAACCAAACTGCCTGGAATGAAAGGAAGAATTTCCAAGACCCTATATTTGCAATTTGAGGCTGTGACTTGAAAGCATGATGAGATTACAGAGACTGATGTGTCTGAAGAGCCTGAGAACTGGTGGTTCTGGTAATGCAGAAAGGCTGGGCAGAGACTGCACTTATAAAACTAATCTGAGGGAAAGGCACAGGAGACTGGCTAGAAACCAAATGTTTAAAAGCATACTGTCAGCAGCTAAAGCCCAGGCCATCTACACAGGGTGCACAGCAGTTTCTTCCAAATCATTTCCAGAAAGAAGTCATAGAATACAAATCACTGGAAATCAGCATTCAAAAGTACATAGATGGCCACAAAATTTATTTCTTCACTTGTAGTTCCAACCACATACCAGCTTCTCCAAATATCTTTCTTTTTCATTCTTTTCTCTTTTTTCACTTGTTGACAGCTGGAAAAATTCCACATTCTTCATTCTTCAGTTCCTCTGAGATCATGCCAGAAATGCAAATACATTAGAGATCTTGTTTCATTTTCTTTTTTTGGGAACAATTTCCCTTAATATCCTGCTGTCACAAAGCAAATGGTACTGTTTCCCAGTTCTTTATCATGGCAGCTTTATTCTGGAGAGCCACAGCAATCTCTCCTTGAGACCCAGAACCCCAGCAGTGTAGCTGACTCTTCTGGCTAGTGTGGAAGTCAGACTATTTAGGCAAGCTTAGTTCAAATGATAGCAACTTCTGAATGTTTAATATTTAGATTTCTTGGAGGAAGTCAGTACTGGTGGATCCTGCTGGATAAGCAGCCTCTGCAGACAATAGTTTCTCCACAGGGTAGTATAGGTTGGTTCATAGAACAGTGTTTTCTTTACAGGATAAGCAAATTTAATTCAAATTTCCAAATGCATAAGGAATCTACGGGCCCAAATACAGTTTCTGGATATATAGTTAGATGTCTGTTCTTTCTAGGTGGCTGCATTTTGTTTGGCTTGGTAGTGAAGGTAGGATGCATATAGTTTTTTTGGTTTAATTTGTTTGTTTTACCTGGGAGTTTAAATATACACATTAAATTGAACTGTTTTTAAAATATCCTATCTATTAGGTTCGTTTGATTAACAAAATAAAATATATTGCAATAGCTTCTTTTCAGGATTTAATGCTCTGTCATCCTGACTTCCATTAAAAGGATTGACAGAAATACCACCAAGTTTCAGTCTGTGCAAAAATTCTGCAGTTGAATTACTTCTAATTCCCAGGAAATGTTCTCATGTGGTTGTATAAGAAATCATCTAAAAAGTTTGAGAAAAGTGTAGTGAAATTCCATCATTTCAAAGTTTGGTTTAAGCACATTGTTATCAAAGAGTAGGAAAATAAAATTTAAATAAATTTTAAAAGGAAGTTTAAAATGAGAAGCATTCTTCTCTGTAGTTTTTCTTCCCTCTCATGTGTTTTCCAATACCAAAATTCCCTGTGTCTTCCCCCACTAGTTTTAAGCCTGAGCAACTGTTCAAATTCTGTTCCTTTTTTTCAGATATTAGTTTTTATTTTTCTCACTGCAGAGCAAATGTCATAGATGGGAAGAAGTCAGTGCAACCCAGCCATCGGAGCAGGGTTCTCAGCTCACAAGGCCACCCTATTCCTATAGAGATTGCCACATTCTACATAAAAACTCTCTTCATAAGATTTGATGCTTTCTCCACCTTCAGTTTTCAATGTGGAGTCTGTTGAAGATACGAGGCATTGTTAATTTAGTAGTATAATAACAATATGTGAACATCACTAAATATTCTCATGTGTAAAATTCAGAGCAATGGAGAATGTTCAGAGCAGGTATACAGCAAACTGCTCAGACATGGAACAACCTGTGGCACAAACCTGCCTACTCTGACAGCCCTCATAAATTTAAAGATAACCTGTTTCCTTCAGCTCTCTCAGATGCTTTTCATTCATCTGTGGTATCAGATGATGTTTAAAGGCTCTCTACTATTTCCTTATTTATACTTCGCTCATCAAAGTTTGGGTAATGAAGCCTGTAGTGCCTTGTGCTGCTTCTTTCACTTTTTCATGTGGTGATCTGTTTCAGAACTACAAAATGTAAGCCAAGGAAAGCATGTGCTCTTGGTGGAGTTCTATAAGGGCAAGTGCATCTGGGGAGGAGTAACACCAGGAAGCAGCACAGACTAGGAGTCATCCTGATGGAAAGCAGCCCCATGGAGTCCTAGCAGACAGCAGGTTATCCATGGGACAGCAAGGTTCCCCTGTGGCCAAGAGGATCAGTGGTATCCTTGAGTGCTTCAAGTGTCCAGCAGGTCTAGGGAAGTTCTCCTCCCCCTCTACTCTGCACTGGTGAGACTACACTTGGAATACTGTGTCCAGTTTTGGACTCCCCAAATCAAGAGAGACAGGCATCTACTGGAGAAAGTCCTACAGAGACCTTGCAAAAATGACTGAGGAACTTGAACATTTCTCCTATGAGGAAAGAGTGAGAGACCTGGGGCTGTGTAGTCTGGAAAAAGGTTAAGAGGGGATCTTATCAACATCCATAAATATGTGAGGGGTGGGTATCAAGATGAAGGTGCCAGTCTCTATTTGGTGGTGCCCAGTTATAGGACAAGGAACAGTGGGTACAAGCTAGAACACAGGAGGTTCCACTTCAACATTAGGAGACACTTCGTTATGGCGAGGGTGATGGATTCCAGAAACAGGCTACCCAGAGAGATTGTGGAGTCTCCTTCACTGGATGCCTGCCTGGATGCATTTCTGTTTGGCCTGCCTTAGGTGATCCTGCTTTGGCAGGAAGTTTGGCAATCAGTGATCTCTGGAGGTCCCTTCCAACCCCTAACATTCTGTGCTTGTCATTGCTAAGCAAATCAAAGAAATAATATTAAAAATAACAGTAGTTTACAAGTGATCCATATCAGAATAGGCATAGTTTTTATGCTGCCTCATTGTGAACCTTAGGATTTTTGCAGAAATTTCAATGCCAATATTATTTAACTGAAAGTGTTTAAAACTTACTTACAGAATAAAAAAAAAAAAACCAAAAAAAGAAACAAAAAAAAACCAACCCAAAACAAATAATCAAGCTTAAAATAGTGGAGTCATAGAATGATTTAAGTTGTAAAGGACCTTAAAGATCATCCGTTTCCAACCCCCACTAGAACAAGTCGCTCAAGGCCTCATTCAACCTGGCCGTGAACACCTCCAGGGAGGGAGCAGCCACAACCTCCCTGGGCAACCTGTGCCAGTGTCTCACCACCCGCCCTGTAAAGAACTTCCTCCTAACATCCCATTTAAATCTCCCCTCTTCCAGTTTAAACCTATTACTCCTCATCCTGTCATTAGGAGGCCTTGACTTATTGGCTGGTCCACTGCAAGCATTATATAATATTTATTATATATTTATATATTCAGTCAAGACATAGAGGCTGTACCATGAAGAGTTTTTTTTTCTTCAGAAACAGACTTCAGGTTCCCGCTCTTCCATTTATCTCTTTTGAATCCTTGTCATGAGACATTCGCGATTCATTATTGATAAAAATTAAATCACTAGGAAAAAAAATGAACTGAATTTTCACAAAGATGAGACAAGTTAAAAAATACGATGCTATTGCTTTTAGTTGTAATAAAGTCAGGTTGGCTTCTGAGTACTGGAAGAGCTCCAAAAAAGCCATTGGTGTTCAATTTGGGAGTATTTAGATACCAGTGTCTCGGACTGATGTATGGCTCTGCTCTGTCATTGTGGATTTTTGTGCTTCATGTAGGCATCATTGGGCTAATCAATTCATCAGGAATTTGCACAGAATTAAAACTGCATAGTCAAGATTTCAGGAAATAAAATTGCTAATCCACTTACAAACACAAAACACATCTGATTGAACAAACCTAAAAACTGTCTAATGAAGTAAATTAAAATAGTAGTGGATTTCTAATTGAATTTCAAATAATCTAAGTTTCTTTCACAAAAGCAATAGAATTTACACACGTGTTATGGCTGGGTAGCACTGGGCTCAAATATTATGCTCCCCAATGTGTCACATAATGAACTGTGCATTTTGTATCCTCTGGAGATCTTAGTGGAATAGTCTGGCAGCTGTCAGTATAGCAAATATTCTTGTCCAAAGGAAAAAGTGATCATTACACAGAGCAGGGTAATTAACACCTATGCTTACACGCTTCGCTGCTCCGGAAAATTGATCCAATAGACATGATACATATGCAGGGGATGAGCAAGCAATTAAATAGATGCGTGTAAATACTGTGTTTTGTAAATCTTTAAAGCATTACAGCCCTTACTTTGCAAGGTGATAGAAGGTTTTGAAGGAACTGGACAGAATTATTCCATAGAAAACAAACAAACAAAAAATTTAAGTGCCCTGTAGAGTGATTATTGTGTTAAAATGATTTTATTCTTGAATTTGCCAGTTAAGAATATTATGAGTAGTCTTTGAAGATTAGTTTATTCTCAGATATGATGGATTTATTGCTGCCTTCCAATACCTGAAGGGATCCTACAGCAAGGCTGGAGAGGGACTTTTCATATGGGCGTCCAACAATAGGACAAGGGGGAATTATTTGAAGCTCTTGGCGAGTAGGTCTAGGTGGGATCATAGGAAGAGTTATGAGGGTGGTGGGACTTCAGAACAGACTGCCCAGGCAATTTCTGGATGTCTGTTCCTTGGGAGTGCTCAAGGCCAGGCTGGATGAGGCCTTGAGCAGTTGAGTCTAGTTGAGATGTGTCCCTGCTCATGACAGGATGGTTGGAGTAGATGATCTCTAGGGTCCCTTCCAACTGAAGCCATTCTATTGTTCTGCAACTACAGTACCAATCTTACATGTGGCCATTATCTTAGGGGGGAAAATCCATTTATTTTGAATGCTTACTATTTTTTTCTGTGAGGGAGATAGTTCAGTCTCCGATTATAAACCACTAAGGGCTATTTCTAACCCTGCTGTTAAACGATTTCAAAGCTATTACAATAATTTGCTATTAGTCACATTTTAGCAGATAATATTTAATAGATATATATATTGCTAGATGTGTTTTGTTGTTAGCCTTATACTGTCTGGAGACCTATATAGTTTGTAGGTGATTTTCGTATTGAACATGCACATAACATACGCACACATAGGCCCTGTGAGTCATGCTCTCCTTCCCATTTATACAGGTGCTTGAATGGTGTTACCCAGTGGGAGAAGTACACTCTATTGCTCTGTTCACTTGTCCTGCATTTTGTCAGTGATCAGCAGATGGTGGAGACTGTAGATCTAAGTTAATGGAAACAGAAATTGCCTGAAAAACCATGTCCAGAAAACTGAAGTCACATAAACTTTAAAAAAAAAAAAAAAATTAAAAAAATCAGCTAATATAAGCCAAGAAATGATGGAAAGGTGGGTGATGCCTGAGACATTAGTGATGGCAGGACTTAAAAATTGTATTCTCTGCCAGGTTTCTCGAGACTTCTAGCTGTCATTTAATCACTCAAATCAGCTTTTAGAGTTTCAGAGGGTCAGAGGCGATAAGAGTTGCAATTCATTTTTGAAAATGTGCTCATTGTTCAGGTTACTCTTTAAAAAAACCTTACTCCACAATATTGAATAAGCTGAGATTTGCAGTTTTCAGATTTCTGCCTGAAATAATCTTTGGAGGAGTTCTGCTTTAATCTTTTATTGTTCTTTATGGGGGGGAATAAGGAGTCACGTAAACTCATTACCAGATTTTTTTCATGCCAGAAATGATCTGACATCTTATACACATTTTATTTCTGTTGTCTGATGTTGGCTAGAGATAATATCTTACACTTGATAATATAACCTTGAAATTCATTAGGCTGGTAGCTGGGAAACGTACAGATGGTGGGGTTTGGCAAGCCAGTGTTTTTGGTAAAGGTCTTCTCTGTTTGAAGTCAGTGATTTGATTGTTGATTTATTTATCACTGGTTTATTATAATTTAAATGAAAACTTAATTAAGCAAGCTTTGATTAAAATTCCATATGAGGGACGTAAACGTTGGTACGTGGTAATTTCTCTCAGAATTGCTGAAGTATTGAAAACTTTCAGAATCTCTCTTATTACCTGTCTGGCTGCTTTATTATAGCAGTTCCTTTCTGAGTCCTTCCATGTGTTTCTGAGGGTGGACTGCTGTGTAATAGTGTTTTGTCTTACCAGGTTACACGATGCCTTAATTACCAACAGCCTCTTCAGTACCTGGGAGTGAACAGCAAAGTTCAACAATTACTTAGATTAGTTCGTAGAAATTTCTGTTGTTGTCATCTATCAAGTGCTTGAGCTTGTTCAGCATCAATAAACATAGAATGAGGGCTGTGAATCTGGGGTGGGGGGGCAGAAAGGGAGGAGGATATGATATTTAGGTGTAATCATGGAGAGGAGAGCTAGAGCCTTAAGGAATAAGTTTATTAAAGAGGAAGACTGAGCAGCAATAAGGAAACGTGGAGAGTGCATTTGTAATGCATTTCAAGTTAGCTCCAAGGATCAGCCCATGAGTAAAATTCTTATACAGTACAACTTTTTGAGTGGTTTTTTTTTTTAATAGCTATCATTGACTGAAGCTGCATCAACTATGCATTGTGTCTGATTATGTTGATATACTTATCCACACATGTCCACGCTCACGTGTCACAAATTTATGGCATACAGCACCCATAAACGTGTCACATATTAGTATAAGTATGTAAAAAAACTGAAGGTGGAGAAATTGGTTAGTTGTTTTTTCTTTTCTTTTTTTTTTTTTTAATTAGGAGGAGTCTGGGTATTTGAGAAATTCTTCTGGACAAAAGCAAGGAAAAGGGCATTATCTGTAATTAGAAATAATAATGTATAATTGGTTCATTTGCCATATTTCTACAGTTCTGATTTAGTTGAACAATGTGATCATTATGCCACCAGTTTTCGATAGAGGTGTCACAATGAAAAATAATTGCAATATTCCACAATATTAACTGTACCCTAATTGCAAAAGTTTTGAAATATAATTACCATGAAAGCTAATGCGACAGGGAACATTAAGCATAATTAGTGTATTTTAAAGAAGGGAAAAACTGTTAGAAGCTTGTTATTGTCTCGTAAGGTAGCTTCAAATTATCTGGATGCAGAGCACTTTCATCTAGGTTTTCTATAATTTTCATTATTAGCACAGACTGCAATAAATTTATTTGACATAGCTCACACCTGCTAACCCTGCAGGAAAGAGAATTTGTAATGTGCACAAGTCCCAGGCTTCTCACCAAATCTGTCACTTTCCTGGGAGACAGCAGTGGGGAAGATGTAGGTGTGGGTTAGCTGGGAGGTGGTGTTTTGGTATTTTAAATGGTCAGTCATGATGCTCTGCTCAAATTGCACTCTGCTTCAAGAAAGATATACCAAAATCCTATTAGCAAGCACTTCAAAGCATTCATTAAACATCATAACCGTGCTCTGGAAAAACATCTTCATTATCTGTTTTCTGTACAGAACAGCTACGTGCTTTCACATAGACCTTGGAGCTTCACCCATGTGATCAGACTTTTTCTGAAGTAGTGGAAAACCATATATCACACCACTTGTGTGCTAGAAATATTTCTGTGCCCATATAGCAGGGAATACGATCCAAGGCAGAAGTAATGCTGATATTCCTATACAGCTGGTTTCTCAGTATGAAATATCCAAGAGATTTTTCAGTGACTTTTTTAATTTTTTTTTTTTATTTTTTTTATTCTGATGATGCTTTGCAAGTAGAAAATAGGATTTCCTGTCTTTGCCTTGTTTCAAAAATTATAATTTGAAATATGCTGGATCCAACCATAAATATATAGAGTAACATCATTAATTTGAATATTGTTAGTGAACAGAGTTTTAAGGAAAGCTTCTGTTGCTTGGTCTTAAATTACTAACCCTATTGTTAATAAATTTAAAATTTGCAAGGGGTGAATTAAGGTTTTAAAGTTCTGTGAAACTGTGGACAAGGGCATCCCTTTATATAATCTTTTTGGGTACTTGATTTATGTCTTGAAGTGCTACAGTAAGCTGAAATACCTGCAGACATTTCTGATCAAACATTGGTATTTGTGTTCTAGAGGCTGTCACATCTTACTAGCATACCTCCAGTTAAGAAAAAGCACTGCAGAGCTATTGAGTTCTGGAGGCTAAGATCCAAGCAAGATATGGGAGTGTGTGATGCAAACCTCCAAACCAGTGGCCAGCACACAGGGAAATGAATTTAGATAATGTTAGGAATCATACAGTGTTCTCATTTATGTCCATTACACTTGGTAAACAGTCTGTAATCTGTTCCCTTGATCTGTTTTGTTTTAAAAAGTCAGCTGCTCTGATTTTTAACTTACAGTGACAGACAGCCAAAAGCATTATACCTGAGCTACAGAAGAGCCTGCTTGCATTATCCAAAGTGAAGAGCGTGAGCTCTAATGTGTAGGTCTGGAATCACTTTATTCCTTCATTTAACTGAATATATTTTTGGTTTATTTTATTACTGTGGCACTTATATTGTTTCCCTCAGTGTCCAGAAGTACAAACACCATTCAGAGGATACGTCTGCACCATTCCTGCCACTCTGCTCTGCCCCATCTCTGACCAGAAGCTGTGGGCTGTGGCATGAAGATAAATTCAGGTTAATCAGCATTTCTGATAAGCCTCTCTCAGTACTGACATACAGCAAGTTGCAGACCCAGGCCCCTGTCTCCAAGTGTCTCAGTAATGATGCCTATATTGAGAGCCTTTTCTTTTGATTATTCACCAATACTGAGACTTACGGGCAAAATACTGTCTTCATTTAGCAGTTTAAGTCAGCTCTGGTCTTGGCTCAAACTGAGCTGATTGCTATGAGCAGCCACAGCTCAGCTGCACATACAGACCTGAACTTCCCTGCCCATCTAGAACAGGAACTGACTGATGTCACTTCTGCAGCAGACTGACACCTTTTTCTTAAAATGCATTAATGTTTCTAAAGTGCCTCATTTTCATCCAAGTGATGTACAGCTTCATGACATTGTAAGTGCAGCTTGCCTATGTCCTCTGTTTAAGTGCAGTACAACGCTGGCCAAATAACCTGTTTGGTCCAGTTAAGACAGTCTTTAGGATGACTTAAAGAGTGCCGTAGTCAGCTGTGAAAGAGTTCATTTATAAAGGTTATTTCAGGCATAGTTTATTGTCTTAACAAAAACACACATTATTATCCAACTCTTTTGCAACTAAAACAGGTACTTCACAGATGCCATAAATTGTAGTTATTGAAATCCTATTATTAAATAGGGATTCATACTCTAATGTTAAATCAGAATTAAAATACCATCTTTTTTAGCAAGCTAAACTTCTCAGCAGTTAGTAAAACTACTCTGAGTGTGTGCACACATGCTTGTGTCTGAATATGCCATTGTGCCAGAATTTTTTAACCTACTGGTAAAAATGCTTTATGTCACTAGAGTTTATAAATATATCCAGTTCAGTTATGAGACTACTGCCAACGTGTTTATCCTGTTAAATGTGTATAGATAATTTTTTTATTGGAATACTTTTCTTTTGCCTCTCTTAAAGTATGATTAAGATCACTCACATTGTTCTTCGGAGGGATGCAGACAAGATTTTTATTTTTGGCTAATGATTTCCTAAGGCCTGGGTCTTCTTTTGATAGTGCTTAATAGAGCCAAGTGAAGTAACCGTACATGTGATGGGCTCTATAGAACCTCTCACACTGAGTGCTTCTCCATGTACCTCTGAGTGGCTGGAGAGCTCCTTGCTCTGTTCTCTCTGGCTTTGGCAGGGTGTCAGGATGTGCTTTGAGAGCACACACTTCCTTATGGTTTCTTCATTCCTGTTGCGATCTCCACCTTGCCTCTTCACCAGAACTCCCATGAAAAGGATGACCCTTCTAGATAATAGGGAAATTAATCTCACCCTCAGGGAAATAATCAGTGCTTAGCTCACAAGCTGGTAGCTTCTGGCACCATGTTCCCCCACAGTTGCATAAGCATTAAGCATGGTGCAGGAGAGGATAGGGTTTGGTAACAATCCAAAGTTAATCAGCTATTGGCCAGGGAATGCCATTGCTGATCCATATCTCGGGGTACTTTTTCATCAGTGGTTTCCAAGAGCTGAAGACTGTGCTGCTGTCAAAAACCTCAGCCATTTTCCCTGCCCCTGGCTTCATGGTGCTGCTACTGCTCTCTCTTCCTTCTTCTCTGCCAGCTCTGGAAACTTCTTGGTTAGTTGGATCATCAAAGTGATCTGACTGGCAGCTAGGCCAGTCTGGATAGCAAGGTTTGTTTTCATCTGGATTACCAGGCTGGTTTGACTCAAAGCATGCTGATGGAATTACTTGCCAACAAAGGAAAGAGGCAGGAGTGGATGGGCTGGAACCAAATGGTCTACTTTGGCCGCGGTCTGGACTTTGTTAAGACCAGCTGGAAAGCTGCACTCTTAGAGATATTTGTGCACAGATGAGCTTGTAATTATCTCTGCTTTGGGTCCTCTGTCAATGACTCCTTTGGAGTATGTCCTGCCATGCCGAAAGTTGCTGTTCCATGTTTGTCTTTTTGTCTGTAAGTCTAAACTTACTCTCATTGTTGAGCTGTCTGTACCATGTGTCAGAAGCATGCCATACCTCTTACAGGTCCTTTCTCTGATAAAGGACTCTCTATTTTATTCCATCTCTTCTGGTTTATTGCTTTTTCTGTTTTCTGGTTTTGGTTTTCTCTTTCTTCTTTCTATGCCAATTTTGGTTTTCTCTTTCTTCTTCCCTCCTATTACTTTTCCTTCTAGTTATCAGTAAATGGTTCTGTTCTTCCGTATTGCCAGCAGGTACAAAACAGGAGTGATCACCTTCCTTGAGCAGCTGTGGGTTCTGCTTCATTTAAAAAACTTAAATCTAATGTATCTGTTCTTTTGAAAACAACTTAAAGCTATGCATTTTGCAAGACTAGCGTTGATTCATTTTCTAGTGGATACTGTTAAGTTTAGAGCTTAATTCCCCTGTTATTTATTATATGAAACATTATATCATTAACTAGATTGAAATAGATGAGAATGGAGAATAGAGCTCCGACAGGCAAATTTAAATTTGTGTTCAATACCCAAAAAGTCAAGCTTTAGATTTTCAGGAATTAATCTCCATTTAGGCTCCTGTAGGGAAAAAAAAGAAGGATTTCTTTCTTTTTTGTTTTCATTCTTAAACATGTATGCAGCTACTCAAGCACACTAAGAAGCAAGTCAATACTGAAAAGTGTAGGGTTTTTTCCCTTTTTAAAAATAGCGTCTAGCACAGAAATTGTGCTTCTCATTGCCACCATGCCAGGCATTGTTTCTTACTATTGTTCAGCATATCTAGAAATGAGAGTTGTGTGTCCTTGCCTATCAAAGTTGTCTCTGAAAGTGAACGTTCCCAGTTGTGATGCTAATAACTTGTGTTTGCAAGAAGATTGCTTTGGTGTGGGAGCAGCAGCCCTGATGAATGCAGTGCCTGCAGAAATGCTCACAGCACTGTTGTTACCTTCTTGCATTCTCTATCGGTCACACTTCTGGGCAAAGTGAAAAGAATACTCAGCTGTATGTTTTGTTCTTGATGTATTGGGGAGGGGAATGTGGCTGCTTGTTTTGTTCTTGATATATTGGGAAGGGGAATGTGGCTTTTTAAACTAACTGTATCTCAGCTTGCTCAATGGTTTGAAACAAAAGAACAGGCTGGATAAAAAAACCCAACACATTAGATCTGGGTCAGTTACCAACAGCTGCTGCTCCCCACAAAACCATTGGTCACTGAAATGATCAGTGGTTATGAGCACATATAGGGGTGGTGTTGTCTTCAGTTCCTTCCTGAACTAGCTATGTGTTCCTAC
This sequence comes from Psilopogon haemacephalus, assembly GCA_013396835.1. NCBI lineage: Eukaryota > Metazoa > Chordata > Aves > Piciformes > Megalaimidae > Psilopogon > Psilopogon haemacephalus. The sequence continues at coordinate 1,107,554 of VWZI01003271.1, read as the reverse complement.
TGCTTACAGCAAACCAAAAATTAGACCTCTGAATCTTCTTCTATCTTCCCCTTCTTTTGTCCCTTTGCTGCATAGCTTCTGTCAAGAGAATATTGAATTAAAATGCCAAGCCCAGTTTGCTTCCCTCTCTTTGCTGAGCAGGGAGGGTACCTTCATTAATTAACATGAAAAGTAGTTTAGTCATAGTAACCCTTACGATTCAGAGATCTCCTAGCCCATAAAATATACAAATATAAGGGGAAATACCAGTATCCAATTTGTGTTCTGTTCTTCACAACATCTAGGAATGTGTGTTCCTCTTCTCATTAAGACTGTATTTTTCATGTATGTTTAAAGTCAGAGAGGTTTCCTGTTGGGATTTACTGCCATAAATAGCTGTCCATTTTTCATTCCCACCAGCTGTGCGTTTGAGTAGCACACAGCAAAGTTTATGAATCACTTCTCCTTGACAGATCGTAGCAACCATAATATTCTGCCACATGCCAACAGCAGCAAGTGAATAATATTAGCACTTAACTCTCCAGAAAACTCTGTTCAGTAATTAAACATTAAGCCTCTGACGCCTATCATCATTCAGTGCCCTGTACAATACAGGCTTGCTATATTCAAGTAATGAGATTAGAAATGATAATTCTGGAAATGTATCTCTCAGGGAAGAAATAATTTACTGAAATCTGAATTTCATTTATAAGCTGACTTTTCAGGACTTTTCTCCTAATTCTGACTCTCACCATGCAGGAATATTTATGTTGTTAAAAAGTCCTCTAAATGTAGGATAATTGACAAAGAGTGTTGAGGGGGAAAAAGTCCCAGTATTTAAAACTGTAGCAGCAGTAGCAGTGTGTAATATAATGCAGAAATCTGCCTTCACTCAATAAGGACAAATGATCCAGCAGCACTTGAAGCTTTGTGCATTGCTTCCGAGTTAATTTGCTCTGCTTTGGTGCCAGTGTAAAATTGAGATCAACTCACTAGTTAACAAAGAAGCTCAGGAAACTTCAAATAACAATTCAAACTTATAACTGTTCCAGCACTGCTGACAGAAACCATGAAGTCTGTTTTCCATCAGTGTATGTACACAGCTTATTGAATATTATTGTGATGGGAAATAATAACGATAACTCTCAAATGAATTAATAGCTGTGTGATGTTTGGTAGCAGCTGCAGCTCCTGCTCACCAGCTGAAGCTGTCATTCTCTGTTCACTAATTTTCTGTTTTACAACAAAATGGCCAAAGAAAGATGAAACACACAGAACCTTAAAAGACTTAAAGCTTGAAGTTGTGAAATCAAGCATGTAGAAGGTTGCTAATTCTCAGAAATAAGGTTGTCTGCTCAGTCTGAAATTGCTCAGTTATAGCACTCAGGGTATAGAAAACTGGAGCATCAATATGGTCCCCTCAACCATGGCAGCTTTGTGGCCAGCCCCATTGCCACACCCCATAGGAACAGGGTGCTCTCCTCACCAGTCTCAGAGTGGCCTTTTTCCAGCTTTTCTATTCTTTTAGCTCAGAGTCTGATTGTCTATCCAGGCCTAGTTCTCATTTCCTTTGTTAATCTTGTAGTGTTAAGAACTGACTTTTGTTCCTTCGTTGTCTGGCCTGGTGGCAGCTTTTTTGCTTGTTTGTTTTGCTTTGTTGTCATCTTTCTTTTCCTCTCTTTTCCCCATAGTTATCAATTCCTCTTTACTGGGATCTTCACAGGTGTCTCTCTTTCTCCACTCCTTTTGTTAAGTATATCTTTGTGTCTTACTTTCCCCAGCACGTCAATGTGGTGTTCTCTTGTTGTCTCCATCACCCTGGCTGACACCTTTCCATTTACCAGCTCCTCATTCCACTTAATCTTTTCTAGCACTCAGTCTTAGGCTTCCTATTCTCTGACTAACTGGTCACAAACAAGTCCCAGCCCCTGAGTGAGCTGATTGCAGCATCGTGTCTTACAGCCTGGTATCCCTTGGTGGTTTCCTCTGCAGGTCTGGTGATCTTGTGATCTCTGTGCTGAATTGAACAGTAGAATCCTTTGTCTCTGCCCACCAAAAAGTGCTTTAGGGAGTGGACAGTGTGCAGCCGAAAATACTTTGCATCACCATGATACCATTTGACAGGGACTCATTGTGAATGGAAAACCTCTTCTCTCTTACTCTCCTCTCCGTAATCCTCAGTCCTCCCTATCTCCTGTGTAGGTGGAAGTGTACTGGTACTTGAATACCAGGAAATTCTCTCCATAGTGGAAAATGCAGTGTAAGATAGAAATGAGAAGCATCCATGTCACCATTCTGTGAGATGGGCTTCTGTCTATCCCAGCACCACCCTGAAGTTCTTCAGATTCTGTGGATTTTGCACATTCAGGTGCCTCTGCTGGCTACAGTTGCTGACTGGAGAAGAAGGAGTGCTGCTCTTTGAGCAGGTGACAGCCAAAGGTTAGCTGTGTCTAGACTTCCCTGTATGTGCCATCTCTGCTGCAGAGATGCTTTGCTGGTAATTTCATCAGCAGTCTGTGTGAGCAGTGGCAGTGGAAGTCAAGACAGTGCAGGGGAGGGTATGAGGCTACTACCAGTTTCTAGTAATTTTGATGGTCTTTGTTGTCACATACATTGAAAAATGTGATATCAGTATGATGCTGTTATATCACCTGTCATAAATGCCTGGAGTGCAGTAGTCTGCAGCCCCAGTTGCAAGGGGAAGAGGAAGAGCCTTTTTCTGATCCAGGCAAGCAACTGCCTCCAGGTAGAGGCTTTTAAAAAGTGACATTTTTTAAATGAAAAAAAGCTGTTGTGTACACGGCAGGAAGCATTTCCCTTACACAGAGTCACTGCACATCCACAGGCCTTCTCTTTGCTGCAGAGCACAAAGTGTTCCAGCTTTAATACAGGCAAGCCAAAATATTCCTGCTGTCCATTTTCCAGAAAAAGTAACCAATATGGGGTTTTTTGTGCAATGATGATCAGGCAGTTTAGGGCTGTTACGAGGAAGAAAAAGAGAATATTCAGATCAAGATTAATAACTGGTGGAGTTTATAGTGCATAGGATATATGTACAGATGGGAAATTGTCAGAAATGCTGAGGACATGTAAACTTATTTATTGCATTTTTACCATTTAAATTCTTGTATCAGTTTTATTAATCTTGGCATATGAGCAGCTACATCGAAATTCATCTTTAAGAATAAGACAAATATTAAAAAACCACTATGCAGAAAATGACAGAATGTTTGCAAAATAAATACCAGGTTTTTGCCTGGAATAACAATGAATAGATGCAGTATTTGAAACAGCTGTATTGCATATTGAGATTTCCTTTTAATGTATCTGTAGGATACAGTCAAAATTAAACTACCGAAAATGCAAAGTATCGCTGCTGTTCGGTTGTAAACAAAAAGGAAGTTTACATTAACAGAATACGGAGTAGTTGTGACTGGAAACCTTATCCTGTAAGGCAGACTAAGCAGAGGCTCATATGTCTAAAAAGAATATTTGAAAGAAAAATATGACATCTTTTACAATGTCAGATTATCACAGGTCCTTCTTAATAACCAAAAGTGAATGTGGCTTGCAAGGTACTAGGTAGTTGAGTTGCCTGATAGCTGAATTTTGAACCACACTAACTTTTGAGAGCCTCCTGAAAGACTCAAATGCAACAGCAGTAACATTACATTAGATTACTCTGGATTTTTTCAGCTCATATTCATAGAATCATAGAATGGGTTGGGTTGGAAGGGACCCCCAAAGGTTATCCAGTCCAACACCCCCTGCAGTGAAGCACAGACATCCTCCACTTGATTCTAGAGGTCTTTTCCAACTTGGTTAATTCTGTGAGCCTGTGATTCAGGTTGCTCAGAGCCTTGTCAAGCCTGACCTTGAATATTTGGAGACTATATTTCAAAAAGGAGTTGCATTTCCAACTTGGAGAAAGAGAATTCTGCATGCATTTTCATTCTTTCTTACCTCTTCTCATCTCTACATGTTTAAAGGCAAGAGTCTGAAATGTTAAACTACAGACAGTTGAGTCCAGAGGGAACAAGAAAGAGGTGGCCACTGTTAGCATTTGGTGGTGCAGTCTGCAGTGTGGCACTACCTCTAGGCACCTGGAATGGGTGATTATTTAAATGCACAGCTCAATATAGTGGCAATTCTCTAACAGCTATCATGTGTAATTATACTGGCTGAATGTGTCTGTGTGGAGCTGCATATGTCTATATATGCACTTTTTTTTTTTTTTGCTTAATTTGGTTTACTGTTGATGTTTGTTCACATCAAAAAATTGATCTTGACAGTTTGATGTGTGTCTGCAGACAACCTGAAACACAGGTCAAATTCATAAATGGGATGTTTCCCAGTCTGGTGGCACTACAACAATTTTATTCCAGAACTGTGCTTTAGAAACTGATTATTCGTGTGTGGCATTTAATAATTTTATTTGTATTTGTGATTTTTTTTTTTTTAATTAAGTTAAATTTAGCCATGTTAGGTGTCTTTCGTTCTCATAACAAAACAGATTTTTGGATCATTCAACGGTATCAGGTGGAATGTAGCAATATTGCTACCAGGGATGACTGTGATAAGTGAATTTTGGATAGGTCTTTTCACAGATCTGTGCCTGCTTGTTAAGCCATAGTTTGTATGAAGCTATTTTATTTTTTGCTAAGTCTAGAATAGGCATAAGGTTATTTAAATGAACTTCAGAACTTTAATTCATCTGGCAAGCTGCTATAGGGTACTGGAAGCTGTTAAGGAGGAGAGGAAATTCTGAAAGCAATTAGAGAAACCTTTTGACAGCTCTTTTCAGCAGATAAAAAGCCAGCTTCTTGCGAGAAAGAATCTCCTGGCGTTGGTTTCTGTTTCTTGTGGACAGTTGTGCCATCAATATGCAAATGCAGGAGGTAGGGGAAGGCACAGGGAGATACGTGGGGATTTTTCAAAACTAAACCAGAATTACCAAGAGCGTGAATAACATACTTGCCTTCAAATCTAGTAGTCAAACTTTGTTGCAATTGTTCTCTAATTTGCTTGGAAATCTAGTTTTGTGAGCAGTCAGCCCTGTGATCTGAATTTTTCCACATGCATATTCATGTGTGTGTTTACATATTTGTTTGTTTATTGCATCTGGTACTTCAGTAATGTGTAATTTCTATTTCTTCCTTTTGTCTGGAGGCCTCTCATATTACATTTAGATTGTATCCTTTATCATCCCAAATTGACATTTATGCTTTTACTGCTATTGTTTGCCTAGCTCCTCTCTGGTATGGATCAACAATTTGTTTTAATCTCTGTCACTTCTCTTATCTCCCTCTACACAGAGATGCAGTCATTCTGCACTCGCCTCCGCCTACGGAGATTGTGTTAGCAACAGCACGCTGCTGCCCCCTCCCCTCTCCCCAATGCCCACGAATCTTAATTGCTTTTCCAGTTCATTTATAAGAACGCAGAAACAACAGCGTGTGTGAGACCCGTTTTGACAAAAGTAATGGTATGCTGATGCCTCTGAATGAATAAATCCCATTTACATAGAGGCACGCTGTGGCAAAAGAAAGGAGGACACAGAAGAGAAGCAAATGATGGCTTAAAGACGTTGTGCCTTGCTCTTGGCAGGGAGCTGATAAAGTCCCGAGTGCTGCAGAACCTAGGCTGCTTTACAGGTGTGGTTTGGTTTTGCAAACAGTATTTTTTGTTTTCATTTTCTCAAATTCCTAGCTTGAAATCTTGGAGGCATAAATGAGAATTAAACAAGTGTTTTCCAGAGGCCTCGGGAAGCTTTTGCGCTTCCTGTGGATTTTTTGCTTTCTAATAATCATTTTAACAGTTTGTGTTCAATTCTTTCCATAAATCTGGTTAAAAGCTGCGTTGTGAAATAGTTCAGTAAGTAAGAAATACAGGTATCATCTGTGTGTAGTGACAGATTCGGAGCTATAAGCAAAGAATTGAAACCAGTCTGGTTTACATACTGAGTAATGAATATCTCTGTTAGAAAGAAGGAATAATGAGAGCAATCAGAACAGCCTAGCAGAGAGCAGACATGGAAAAAGGGTTCTACAATACTCAATCAATCAATTTGGGCGGTAAAGCTGATAATGGAACCCAATAAAATAGTCAGAGGTGAGCAGGGATAGAGGAGGGAGATAGCTAAGGCACCTGCCTGCTCCTTTTTCATGTCTATAGATCGACACCCATGACCCACACTGTGCAGCCTTCAAGTGCCTCTGTGACCCTTCTGTTTTGTTTGGGGTAAATTTCATGTGCGGTGAGTTCACCATTTGTTACAAACTACAGTGGTGGCACACATTGTTCCTTGTTGGGAGTAAGACATGCTCCACCCTACAGTGGAACACGCTCTAGAAGAGAAAAGTTGTTTGCATTCATGCACATCCTGGGATGAATACCAGCTGATTTGTAGATGATAATCACCAGCTCGATAGGAAACAGCACTGATGAACATGTTTAGGAGAGAAAATCTCTGTGTCAAAATTTGATAGATAGGAATGTGATAAGGAAGTGTAATGTGCATTTAAACTGTTTATTGAGTTACTCAGTAATAGCAGCAATATATATGTATCTACATATATATAAAGACAAACAAAGATGATGTTCACCTGTCTCATTCAAGTCTGGACGCTCTCCTTCTCTGAAACATCCAAGCCAGTGAATGCATTTTTTGCATCTTCCCCAGCAGTATCCACGTCAGTGACAGCATTTCCCATTTCTCGTTCCTTCCCCACCTTTTTTTTTTCCCTCCTCTCTCACATAACAGTTATTGTCAGTTTTACTTCAAGAAAATAATACAATTTTGGAAAGTACATGATGTTTAGAAAGAAAAAGAAAAAAGGAAGTAGACTTTCCTTTTTCAGAGGTCTCCTATTCAGTGGGATGGGAATGAAAGCAGCCCAGCAGTATGCCTGTGCAAGCCTGACAGTGACAGTGCCAGATAGATAATTCAGGGACCACAAATAGAGATTGAGCTATTTCTAGCTTTTATAAATCGTGAGATACAATTTTTTCCCACATCCCCCATAACACTGAGGCAGACAACACGCCTGTCTCTTACAGTCTTATCAAATGTTAATAAACACAGCCTGCAGCACTGTAGCTCTTTAATTTATGATGTTGAGAAGCCTCATTCTGTTTTTACTATGCAATGTCTCCTTGACCAGCAGCTTTGTTTGCAGTTGCACTGGTCTTCTAATTGCTTGGAGGTAGAAAATCAGAGGTGTAACCTAATAATATCCAAAGAACAAATGTGTTATAGCTGCATCTGAACTGGTTAGTTAGAGTCTTGTGAATTACTGAAAAACGAGCGCAGAAGAGTATTGCCTCTTTCACTGAAGACTTTGAAGTGTTAGAAAATTGGAGACAATGTATTATTATGTATCACTTATGGCACTAATAGAAGTACTCTGCCCATGCCTAAGCAGTGTCTTTGTCTTTATTTTGCTCTGTTGATGCTGTAGTTCATTTCAGTGATATATATCAATAAATGTTTTGGCTCACAAGTGAAAATAATTACACACACATATATATATGAGAGGAACAGGAAGTTTTAACTTCATTTGTGCAGAGTAAGTAGAGCCATAAGCTGTGCTTATAATATGGGCATAGGATTCCTCCATTTGCTGTCATAGATACATCAGTCCCTTTCACAAGTTAGGGATGTTTTGTGGTGAATCAGCAGGACACTGAACTACCAGATATGTGCCACTGTTAGAGCTCAGGGTGCCCCAGCTTGGCCTCTGACCTCCCCAGTAGGCACTGAGCTTTGGCCATACTGCCTGCATTAGAAAAACCACATGAAGGACAGATGCTGCACAGCCATACCTTCCAAGATACGGTGCAGCTGAGCCATGTGTAGAGATACTCAGTTCATCATCCAACCAGGAACCTACACAGATGTGCATGCTTATGAAATTGGACATGATCAACTGATCTGACTGCTACTGCAACCTGGTATTTGGGTTTTCCACATAATTGGTTCATGTATGACAGTAGAGAAATACCTTGCTGCACCTGTTTTGGCAGTGTAGGTGATCTCATCACAGAAATCCTGGGCCAGAGAAGGCCTGTCCTTTGCAATAGCAGGATACTTCTGAATCTAAGTGATTGCAGTCATGGCTTTCTGCTGTATCCAAGGAGTCAGTCGCAAGCCACCTTTTGCCTGCCTGAGCCTCTGGGTAAGTTCCAAGACACAGCACTTCACTGAGCCAAACCCTGTGCTTGTCACCTCAGGGTGACATTGTAGTAAATGCCCATTTTCACCCACTGTATTTGGATGTACACACACATCACACTAAAAAACTAGTATAAAACTCACTGGGAGAGATTACCAACTGACCTTTAGATACTGGCTTCACTCAACTAAGACTAATGTGTCAAAAATGTGCATCTGTGCACTTTGTAGCATTTCCAAATCTTAGTTCTCTTAGCCAGTAAAGACATCACGAGGTTGTGTTCATTAATACACAGATGCAGAGAGCTTGAGGAGACAGTTGGAACCCGTTTGCACTGTGACCTCAAATGCCAGCATCCTGTGTGCCAGTCAGTGGAGTGCATTAGGGTCATTAGTACTTCTGAGTTCCCTCGGCTCCCAGTGCACCTGGATCAGCTCTATCTGTAGTAGAGAGTGCTGGGGCGGGGGCCACATTCCAAATGTGAATCTAAACTATGCAGAGAACACATTTGGTGAATGGACATTTTGAATATTTTTGGCTGAGGCAGGCTGGTTGTGGAATAACAAATAACACCTTCCATGCAGTGTGAGGGGGCTGTCTCCTGACTTGGCATATTGGTGCATGTTACCACAAGGTATGTTGTAAGTCACCTGTGTTGATTTTTCACTTCCATAACAAGGATGCAACATGCAGCCACCCAATGTCAGAGTTCAGCAAACATGCTGCATTCTGATTTTCTTACAGTGTTATGCATTTACAACGTTGTCCTGANCCCCCCCCCCCCTTTCTTGTTGAAGTTCATTTAGAAAGGTTATAATGAATAGAAGAAATTCAAATTGCTCTTGCATTTGTCAACACAGAATTGAATCTCCTGTCCCACTACATGTTCTATAGCTTTACTTCCTTTTGAAGGACAGTGTAAGGTATTGTATTTTAATTATTTTAAACAAAATAAGATAGCTTTTAGAATTAACAAGATTTGTTCCCTAGATACATTCTCAATTTTCAAGATCTGTAAATATTTTCTACTAGGCTTTTTCCACTCTATAAACATTTTCCAAATAGTGAAAATATTTAACTCACTACCTGATTATTACCTTTTTTCTAACAACCATCTATTCCCATCATAACTTTCTGATCTACATGTCTAAATCTAATTTTAGTTGGTGTTACAACTCCTGTTTTGATATAGAAGAGCTCCTTGATCTCCAAAATTCCCACTTTTTCATTTTTTATCTGCTAATCCACATGATATATCTCTGCCCTGTGATACTATAGCTGATTTTAATTAGTTCTTATTCTTTGAGCAGCTTGACCATCTTGTTCACAGAATTGCAGAATGTTAGGGGTTGGAAGGCACCTCGAAAGATCATCTAGTCCAACCCCCCTGTCAGAGCAGGATCATTTATACCAAACTGTTCAATATTACCAAGTTTAAGACTGTGGAGGCCCTTTGACATGCATCTCAAATCATCAGTGATGTGCCAGCTATGTTGTGTGCTCTGGTTACATTCGTAATGTATCTTGAATTTCTGACTTCTGTTGAGTGCTGTTAAAAAAAAAAAAAAGTTAAACTGGTGAATTCCAAGTCTTAGCATTTGGGAATTAATGTAATACCTAATGTTTTGTGAAAGTGTTAGCATTCAGAGTGCATATCCATAACTGCAGCTAGCGGCTTTCTTGCTTCCTTGTAAGTGGGTTTTGGGGAGAAGTAACATTTGAGCAAGTCATTGAAGTCAGTGAATGCAACTGTCGCATCACTTATCATCATATTGTTTCCTTATGATTATATCCATTAGCTTGCTCATGTATGTAAAGTATATGAATTTACAAACCCTGTGTTTCTTAGCTTTCTAATATAAAACCTGATTTAGAACCTGAAGTTCATGCTAGATTTATTTTCCATGATATTTAACCTGATTTATTCGTGATGTGGAACAATCTTGTGGTGTTCCTTGCAAGCTTGACCTGCCATTTAGAACTGCTGTATCACCAGCACAAATAAAATCTGCTATTAACTCAGACCGTGAAATATTTCTGTTTTTTCAGTCTACAATTTCTTCTCATAATGAAACAATGGCAGTGACAAACAAGAGAAGAGATTGCATTCTCAGTTTGACACCGGCTGCTGTATTAGACTCTTTGCTTAAGTTTGCATTTCATTTAACTGTTGAAGCCCTACCTTGAAATACAGTTTGGTAAACTTAATTATTCTTGCTTGCTTCCTGTAATATTTCAAGATATGTGAAAATGAATCACAATGGGGGTTATCATATGCTTTCCTAAAATCTATAAAGTAGATATTGTTTTGCTGCGTTACACCATTTATTATTCCCTGTTTGTGCCATAAGCACTTTCATTTATTTCATTTTTACTTTAAAGAGCTCTGCCTACCTCCAATTATTTTATTTAAACCTTTATTTGTTTCCTTCATCAGAATTATAATTAATCTTTCAGCTTGTTGAGAAGTTTGGATTATAAGCAGCTTGGTGCCACCCATTTTGGGGATAGAGGAACACAGAGCTGAAATACAGCCTCATGTAGGGAATTCCCTTTGTTGTTCATAAAGCTCAAATGTGGCCATAGACCTATTTGCCAACAGCTATGCTTTCACCAGGGCACGTTTCCACACTAAGTTTTGCTTTCAAACCATTGCTTCTTCCTCCCCAGCTTGCCTGTGCCTCATTCTGTGCCCCATTCACAGAGCAGCAGCCACATCAAGACCACGCTGTGAGACTGGGGAGGCTCCCTTCTTGGGGGACATGGGGAAATTTCTGGCTGCTGTCCACATTTCCTTGCAACAGAGCCTGAGCCCGTCTCTGCTCAGCAACCACAGAAAGGCTGGAGAAGCAAACATGGGGTAGGGAATGCTGCTGGAATGACAAAAGTTTGGGGTGAGGGAGTGGGACATGAAACGGTGGGTTTGCAGAATACAGCAGCCAGTAAGATAGGAGTTCCAAATGGTCCTGATAGCTACCATCAACTTCATGGGGAATAATGGAAAATAAAAGATTTGTAGGTGCAACATACACGGTTATGTAACTTCTGGATAGAAGAGGGAATGAAAAATAGACTTTTACCATAGAAAAGTATTTGTTTATAGTGCCATAAAAACTGGAAAGGATCTTTGAGCCTACCGAGTGGAGTTGTCCCTGGTGGGAACACATGCCTTTGAATAGGGAACACAGATTGCACACTGGGAAAGGAGGAAAGGAAGAGCATGTTGTTCATTTCCATGCAGTCATGACCAAGTAAAATATGATGGGCATATATGGTAGTCATAGTTTGTCCCTTCGATGCAGTTTTTGCATTCTGCCCCCAAGAAAATTTCTTTTACTATCCAATTAGTTTTTATTTTATTTCTAGTGAAGATTCGTAATATTAATTACCAACATAAAAACAAAGATGCAGTGCACTGAAACAAATGGATGCATTTTTATGCTTAGATTAAAACATTACTTGTAATTGTTTACAGTGAAATCTCCTTGCTGTCACAGTGGTGTTAACAGGGTTATAAACTTTCAAGTTCTTAAGAGGAAACAAAACAGTATATTATCTTCTAGCTCTGGTGTAATCTACCATTAGTTACCCAAATATTGCTGCTTTTATACTGTATCATGTACTTATCAAACATCTACATGACTCCTTAACTATTTCCAAAACAAAAGAGTCATTATTTACCCACTGTGAAAATAGCCTTGTGTTAGTGGTATTAGAAATCATTAGCTCTATTAAGTCTGTTATCAGCTATGCTAGCAGCTGGAAATATCCTGCAGCTCAGGAGGGCTCCGAAATGTATCCCCAGTCATTATATTCTAGATCACTTTGTTTTCTTGTACGGTGAAAACAGATTATAATCACATTCAGCCACAGGCAAAAATAGAAGCTGACAACACTGGTAGAAAAAAGATTTATGAAACTTTTCATTGCTTGGGGCAGTATTTTGTAACAAGATAACAGTGTTGTCCCTCAGATAGGAGCATGAGTGAACAGCTCAGCTATGTCTTTCTATCATCTTGGTGCACCGTGTCTCAAAATGACACGGTTATCACACTGTAAATACAGCCCAGAGCGTTACAGATGCTTATAAGCAGGATCCATATTAATTGTTAATGCATAGGGAAGAGACAGAGCTGTTAATGTTAGTTTAGGAAATAATAATCTTGGGTTTTGAGGAGTATAAAATATATAGGAGGAGTATCAGTTTTGTCTTGTGACTGCTTGCTTTGAATAGGATTGGCTCTGAAGATGGTGTCTTGAAGTGTTGAGGTTAAAAAAATTCCCTTATGTCAATCACCGTTCTGGGTGAAGCTGACCCTGCAAACAGTACACCTAAGTGGCAGGACTAAAATAATTTCTTTAACATGGCTTAAGATCATGTCATGGTTGGGGTCTGGTGGGTTTGTCTGCTTTTTTTCTTAGCATAAGCAATTTTTTTGTGAAAATCACACTTTCTGGGGAAATAAAAGTAGGTTAGTTTTCCCAAAGCTACAGTGTTGAAAGAATAATTATCTATCCATGAAAGTATCATTTTAACTTACGTTCCACAGGTGCATAGCTATTGGCTCACTATTTTTTAAACCCTCTGAAATAGTACTGAGGTTTAAGAACTATATTCATAGGACTGCCCAGTAATATCTCTGAATTTATAAGCAAGATAATATTGGTAGGACTAAGAGAAAAGGTGTGAATCCACTACACAAACTGTCACACACACAAACTGACTGTGTATTTATAATGATGGGTATAACTATGTCTACAGTGTATGATACAGCTCAGTGTGACAGAGCCATAGAGATATGCCTGAAGTGCATAGTACTCTTTTCCCTTTTCAGACCTGCTTTCTCCCCTTGTCCTGTCCTTCCTTGACAGCTCTCCTGGTTGTCTCCCACTACTTTCATTCAACCTGAATCTTGTCTGAAGAGAAACAAACTATCTTGGAGGAGCTCTGAAGCTTTACCTTTCCCTCATTTAACAACCTCCCTGTTCTGCTCTCTTAGTTCTGTCTCCTTGTAGCTCCCACTCACCTGAGCAAGGTGCAGCCCTCAGAACCTTGTCAAGGCAGCTCCTCAGCCTTTGTCAGCCCCCTCTTCTCTCCCCTCCTGGCAATGTTCCTGCCAACTCCCTCATCCTCCCCCATTGGTTCTGGGCTCTGGGCCCTTGGGGTCTGGTCCAGGGCTTTATGCCTGTCCCAGCAGCCCAGTTACTGCAGCTCAGCATCACAGCTCTGCCAGGAGCTGGCTCAGGACCAGTAGGATTGGACTGCTTCACCTGCTCAGTCATGGTGCCAGGGCAGTGAGACCACTGCTGTGTATCAGAGATCCTTTGTCTAAGTTGGCCTGTGTACTCCAGTGCCTGTATAAGCCCAGATCACTCTGTGTACCTGATAAATTGTTAACATGGTATGTATAAATTCCATCACTTCAGAAATTGTACTTTGTGTATGCTTCATTTTCCTTTGATCAACTCAGGTAAATTAGTGTAGAACTGATCCAGCTGAATCTGTAACTCTTTATTGTGCATGTGATGAGCTGAAATCTGTATCACCTGAGTACCTGTCTACAGCATCATCTGAAGTATTTATAACTAAGGGCCTAAAACTGTAGCAAATATAGTAGCATGCCATTTCTTTTTATGCAAAACCCACTTTGGTATGACAGATCTGGAGCAGTAGGGAAGGCTGAAGTGTGTATTTTGCCAGCCGACCCAACTGAACTGATACAGAAAGATCGGAATGGGAATTGTTAGATTTGATACAATGAATCAGGTTTGGAAAAAGGCTAAGACTAATTTGGTGCTATGCAGGGATGTCAGAATTCTTGCCAGTGATGCAAGATGTTTAAGTCTTATGCAGAAATTGGAGTAACAGTTTTAAGCAGAATTATTTGATTAGGAGGAAATTTGTTCGGTGTTCCTGCTTCTGTCTGTAAAGATATTCCACACACACAGAGTAATGTGGGGAAAGAAGAGGATGGCATTCTTACAAGTATTTTATCTAAGGAAGAAGTAAAATTGTGCGGAAGTAAAAGGAAGTGTCTGATTTTGCATTTCCATGTCACCAAAAAAAAAAAAAGTTATGGACCTTTATGTCATTCATAAAGGTTTATCAAATGTGTAGAACAAGGTGCGTGGCAGTGAATGGGAGTTTTATATTTTACTGGCTGGCACAGCAATTGTCTTTTTGCTGTAGGCATGTTTAGGGATACTGTCTTTAACATAAATCACACTTGTCACTAATTATGTATTTCAGCAATGAAATTGCATGAATTAGAAACTCCTTTGTGGTGCTGTGAGTGATAGTTTGTTGGTTTCTTTTTTTTTTTCACGAGGAGTCTAAGATGGATTATCTTGGAGGATAGATTGGAAGAGATAAAGAGACAAGGGGTAAGTCTTCTGAACTTGTAGAAATGGCAGGGTAGGAAAAGAAATAAAATCCACAAAAGGAAGGTGTGAAAAACACCCCACAAACTAAAGACAGCAGATAGCAGAAAGAAAGGGTAAGAAGGAAGGAAACAGTGGTTCTGGCTCTATGAAGCAGGCTAGAGCAGAGTGGATATGTAGCTGTGTGTGCTGCTTCACTCTCTAAAAAACACTACGCCATAGTGCTTCAGTTTTGTTTGGGTAGAATTGTAGGCCAGCTATGGTCTGCCAGACTTCAGCAATTTGGAATCAGCCAGGAGCTTAATTAAGCTGGGAGGGGCAAATCCCAGACCCATCATCTTCTCACTCACTCCAGTGGGGGAACTTTGCTAAGGACACAGGCTTCTCCCCCCTTCCCTTTCCTAATCCTGAGGACTGCTCTCCTGTTTGTTGTGACCACTGTAAGTGGAATATAACTTTTTGTATACTTTATACTGTGTTCTGCTAAATCTATTTTTGTTTCAGGCCATGAGTCTCCTCTCCTTTTCTCAATTCTCCTCAGTTGGAGAGAGGTCTTTGGGTGACAGAACAGATGCTGTGGTTTACTCTTAGATACTGGCTGAATATAGACACCCTTCTTATTCCTTTTCCTTCTCTGAAAGGCTTTCAGTGTAATCTGACATCCTACAGTTCCTTTTACTTTCTAGTAGCACCTGCACTACAGCACTACAAATCTGGAATATTCTTACCTGACCATGGGTGGTTGTGCACTCTACAGGTGGACAGTGCTTATATTCAGGCTGTACATGGTACCAGCTTCTGAGAAGACCTTGGGCTGCTCATGAGATTTTCCTGTATTTACCAATCCGATGTCCTGTTGTATATGTGTGTGTTTGTCCTGGGGTCTGCAGTGTGCTTTTCCATTTGATAAACAAGGAATGTGAATCAGGGGCACAGGGTGACGCAGTGACTCAGGCACTATCCTCACTGGTAGATTCCGTGCTCAGCTAAGGGCTTATTCAGTACATTTTAAGGTAATTTCCATGTAGTCTGGCACAGCAGCACAAAGTTGCTCCATGGCTGAGGCAGCTGCTGCCTTGTCTTGTGGCTCCAAAGTGCAATAAAGTCAGGGCAACTTTTTGCCAAAAGTGGGGGTTATGCAGCTTGCACCAGCCACACAGTGAGTATAGCTGTCTTACTCCTCATATGAGTCTTTGTCACTTGCTCCTAATTTGACTCTAAGGCTGTTTTAGCAGCAGGTTCCCTCTGTTCTGAGGTTATTTTCCTGCCAAAATGTACTTCTAATGAGAGGACCAGCTGTTTTCCCTCAAGACCCAGCTTCTACTTGGTCCTTAGTTTGCTTCTTAATTGTCTTATCACTGATGAATAATTTAATAATTTTTTTCTTGTGTCTTTCATAAATCTAGAGTTTGGTGGAGTCTCACTTAATAAAAAGAGACAACATACAGCTTCAGAGACCCCTCTGTTCGTGGCGGGGCTTGCCATATTTCCCTGAACTTGTATCAAACAATATGCAAGTGAATTGAAATAGTGACACCGTATCAAGATGTCTATCAGCACTCTCCACAGATATGTAGCTTGGGTTTAATTCCAGACTCCTCTTTTTATGATGGAGAAAATACACATGGAACAGTCTTTAAGCTTTAACGATGATTGACTTGCCTGCTCTGTAGAGGGTAGCTTGTGCTCTTACATTTCTTTCAAAATGTGCTAATTAGACACTAGCTTAAAAGTGTAATCCTCTCCAACAGCTAGGACTTGTGTGATGTATCATTTGGAAAATCTCTGATTAGCTGCGGGGGGTTTGGTGTGGGTTTCTTTGTTGTTTTTTAATATCTAGCTAAACAGTTAGACTGATACTGCATTTCTAGATCCCTGTCCAATGTAGGAGTTATTCCATTTGTTTCTGCTTACTGAAATTATTCACATAGTCCGCATAAAAAAAAAAAACAAACCCAAACTTGTTGGAAATAAGAGTTGAACCTAAATGTGGGATCCTGTTAGTACCCACTGCAGTAATTTTTGATGTGTTTTAGTTTGTTGTGGCTGGAGCAACATGTGCCAGATAAGGAAGGTTTTGTTGTAAGAGGAAAAAGACTAGGACGAAACTGGGTTCAGCCACTGGCTCTCAGTTTATATGCATATAAAATTCTGCTAATGTCCTTCCCTTGTGAGGCTTTGTTTATGAAGAATGCAGGGAACCCAAGGTATTATCATTGTTATTGTATCGTGGCTGGTGATATTGATCAATTTGGTGTGTGTAACACTGACTACAAGTAGTTTTGACAGGTAAAAACTCCAGTCTACGTTGCCAGCGTGTGTTTTATGGGTTTTCTGATCCTTGTCTATACCATGGCTTAATCTTTAGTTTTACATCTCTTCTGTCTTTCCATGTTTGTGAACACATTTTTTGGAAGCACTCATTTAAAATAAAATCTTTGCTATGTGGCATTTCTATGCCTTTGTGACTCAGAATCACAAAATGGCTTAGGTTGGAAGAGCCCTTAGAGATCATCTACTCCAACCTCCTTGCCAGGGGCAAGGACACCACTGAACTAGACTTAGCTGTTCAAGGCTTTGTCCAACCTGACTTTGAATGCTCCTGGGGAGGAGGCATTCACAACCTCCCTGGGCAACCTGCTCCAGTCTCACCACTCTCATACTGAAGAACTTCTTAAGATCCAGTCTAAACCTTCTGTCCCGCAGCTTCAAACAATTCCCCCTTGTCTTATCACTGGACACCCTTATGAAATGTCCCTCTCCAGCCTTCCTGTAGGATCCCTTCAGGTATTAGAAAGCAGTTCTGAGGTCTCACCAGAATCTTCTCTTTCCTAGGCTGAATAATCAAACCTCCATCAGCCTATCCTCATAAGAGAGGTCTTGCAGCCCTTGGATAATCTTTATGGCCCTTTTATGAAACACTTATTCATAATTGTTCCTGATCTGGGTGCCATATGTAGTTGCCCAATTGTGAAAAACTTCTGTAGATGCATTTGGTTTGTTTTTTGGTTTTTTTTTAATTATCAAAAAAAACTACTTCATTACTCATTTTTTCTAGGTTGATAAATAAGTGTGAATGAAAATCTTTCACATATAGCAGTGGCAAGAAAATCACTAAAAATTAATGAATACCTTACCTTATTTTCATGTTTTAGTATAACTTTCATTGGCATGGAGAGGCATAGTTACTTAAGAGCAAGAAGTTAACTAGGTAAGGTTTACTTCTTAAACTGATTTGATTTTGGTTCATGCCCTATAAGTAGGGACACCTAATATGTATCCTACTCCCTAATGCTACAGATAGCTGTAATTTACAGGTTATAGTATAATGACAAGTTTCACCTAAAATACTAGAATGTTTAGGGGAAAACTGCCCTCTTGACTTAGGAGTTTCTTAAGCTTGACTTCTCTGTTTCTGAAAGTTCTTTGGAAATTGTGGTCCTTTCAGAAAAGTCTCAGTGTCTTGAACATGTCTTTACAATACCTATGGAGACTTAATACCAATTTCTCTTGCATGTTAGAGTCAGGAAGATGGTGTGTTGTCATTTTGTGTCTTGCAAATGTAGAATTGCAAGTTAGTATCTGCTAAATTATTTGTATTTTGGCAAATAGACGCAAATAGATTCTTTCTTTTAGTGAAGTCATGAGAGGTGGAAACAGTGACTGGTCCATGAGATTGCCTCAGACCACGTGGGTGTTGGGGATGCTTCATCCAGTCCAAGTTCACTGCCCTGTGCTACCCACGCCACATATAATGTAGAAGAAGGGACCTAGGACTTTCTGCTGTCATATACCAATCTGTATTCTGCTGAGTTAGTTTCTGATCTCCATGTAACCTATAAATGAAGAAGCTCCCTTTCTAATGTAGAAGACTGTCATGCTACTTTAAGAACTCATAAGACGTAACTGTTTAGGTCTTCTCTTGGTATCTGATGACTTTCCTTGCCCCCATGCCTCAAAGAAACAGAATTCTTTAACATCAGAACCTTCCTTGTCTCCTTGTCTATCATCATTTTAGAAGTTAGCTTCAGTGTCAAGAAGTTTTGCCCCTTGGTCTGGGGGTTTTCTGAAATTCATCTATCATGTTATGGTTTTAACTGCCTTGAACCTTTTCAGTCCAGGGGATTCTAGCGGCCCACACACGTTTTTAAAGCAGAGATTTCAAACATAGGTTTTCATTCTTTCTCATCGTTAGAAAAGGCTGCTAGCAATTTTCGCAAGGTAGCAGATGTTTATCCAGAGGTTTCAGCCAAATTGCAATCTTGATATTTAACTCCCTAGTCTCTTATGACTTGTGTTGGATAAGTATCCCACTTTTAAGTTGTTCTTCGATATTGGCACTATCATTACTATATATGCAGTGTTTCACCTGAGAGCTGTTTTCTCTCTTTGTTTTCACAGCACTAACCTCCATTTAGTAGTGTGGTGGTCTCAGACATTCCAGAGGGAGAAACACTGTGTGTTCAATAATCATTGTATCTTTGACACCTTCAGTAGAAAATGGACTCTGGTCCTTCACGGTTCGATTCGTCCCATGTTTCTGTGGCGCTTTCCTTGAGTGTCTTTGCATTGCTTGTCTTCCCAGAAAAATAAAATCATGGCCTTGAGACAAAGAAGGAGAGGTACAGAGGATGTTGATCTGAGTACCTGGGGTGAAGAGGAGTTGTCAAAAATACATGCCACATACATAATGGCAGGACTGTGTTATTTGTTCTCCCCTTGACACTGGGAACAAGAAGCATTGCCAAAAGACTTTACAGTTCCCTGCATTCTGTTTGTTCTGGTAATGTGAAAGCACTTCAGAGTTTGGTGTCTGCCAGGGTGATTACACAGTCTCTTCAGGTTGTAAATTCAATTGCCTTCTCCATGCTGGTGAAGTAAGAACAATGCATAATTAAAGTGGCAGCCAAAAGCTTATAGTTGCATTGCAATTATGGTATCAGAGGCAAACTGGGTGAACTGGGCAGAGGATGTCAGATAAGCAAGAAGCACAGTCTCAGGAGATAAGCAGTGATGGGCTTTACTTTTCCACTGATTTTAAGTTTTTGGTTTTTTTTACAAAGACCTTGTTTTGAAAGCCTTGTCAAGCTTACATAGTAAAATTGCACTGAGATTCAATGTCTTGATGAGACAAGTTTCTGCATGTTGGTAATACTGTTTAGATAAGGCAACACTTGGTTTTCTCCTGCTAGTCAAAGTTTTTGGTGGGCTGCTTCATTTCCTCTTTCCTAGAGAGTTTTTCTAGCATGCAGTGAATTGGTTTGTGATACATGCAGCAGTAAAATATTTGATGTGGTCTTATTGGGATTGCTGGGCAGCATAAGCTCTGTGGGTGCCTCATCACAAGAGTGTTAGGCAGTCATCGAATCATAGAATGGTTAAGGTTGGAAGGGACCTCAAAGATCATCCAGTTCCATAGGCAGGCAAACCTGCCGCTAGTCTGCTTTTTCTGGTCTCTGAGCAGATAGAAAGCCAGCTGCCACCTGAAGGCTGTTCCTGTGTTGGCATGGAGCTGTGCATAGAGCAGCACACCCCTCCTCAAGCTTCAATCCATTTCCTCTCATCCTATCATTACAAGCTTTTGTAAAAAGTTCTTTCCCAGCATCCTTGTAGGCCCCCCTCAGGTAATGGAAGGCTGCTATAAAGTCTCCCCAGGGCTGCTGCCTTTTCTCAAGGCTAAACAGCCCCAATTCTCTCAGCCTGTCTCTACGAGGGAGGTTGTCCAGCCTTTTGTCATCTTTGTGGCCTCCTCTGGACCCGCAGTTTTATGTTTTCTTTGTGTTAGGGACACCAGAACTGGATGCAGTATTTCAGACAGGGCCCACTGCTGTAATCCCCCAGGTTAGATTCCCTGTGAAGGGTTCTACTCCTTTGCCTTCATTTGCTTGCATATGCATACCACTTCTTCACAACTAAACAACCCAGCCAGCACTGAGACCAAATCTGCCATTTCTTTGGATTCAGCAGTGCTGAAAACAATTTTCCTGTTCCAAGTGTGCTGATTACATCTAGATGCACTTGGATGTCTGCATCTCAGTACCTCTGGTTTTGGAAGTGTTATGGAGCAGCAGTTGTGCTCTGTGAGCACAGCAACAGCTCAGGTCTGGCAGAGCTACTTCAGTTGCTGCTGCTCCTGCCTCCTATGTGCTGAACTCCTGGCTTGCAGGCTCACAGCTGCAGACACAAAGCATTGGATGAGCTGCAGCGGTATCCCATTGCCTTGTAAGTGGGAAGGTAATTTACCTTCAGGTCTCCTGCAAGGGATAGGGCAAAGGACACTTATAGATAAATGATTTGTCCACAATCACTTGGGAGTCGGCTTGGTCAGAGCAGGATATAGAAACCGTGACAAGGTCCCAGACTTTATCCAGTAAACCACCTTGCCCCTTTCCTATGATTATCTGGATATTGTGGGTAGGCAATGGTGGAGGTGTTTATGTTTGGGGTTTTTTTTGTTGTTGGCATTTCTTTTTTGCTACAGCAACACCTAATTTTCTGCTCTAATACTGTGCTGAGGAGGTGGCTGCGGTGCACTGGCAGGGACTGATAAGTGACTTACAATTTTATACTGCATGTTTCCTGACTTTTCAGTTTGAAAGGTACAGTCTGGGATGACAGCCAGTCATTCAACCTATTCTTGCTTCAAACACTGTACAAACACATGGACAAAAGAAGGAACACCTGGCAAATGTTTTGAGTTTACAACAAGAGAGAGAGTTAATGATATCTGTGGTTATGAGTGAGATAACTCTGCTTTTCAGCATCTGCTGAAAACATTTTCAGAACACTGAGATTGCATTTCACTATGGTCTTGTGCAAAATAGCATAGAGAGAATTGAAGCAAACCATAGAAGAACTGAAGCAGACACAGCATAAAGAGTTGATATTGCTGCAAAGGAACCCATGTCCCACCCCACCAAACTCGAATGAAGGCTGAAATCCATGGGTGACAGCTGGCCATGGAGGCGGCTGCTCCTTGTGGCACTGGACTATATTCATGCATGTTTCAATGCTTTCTTTTCTTTCTGACTGAGTAATGGGATCTGCCTTTGATGATGAATTTAGCTTGGAAGGTGACCCTGTGGTTCTGTAAAAACCTGTTACTCATTGTCATAGCAGATGATGTGGTTTCCTTGAGTGTAGTAGAGTTTTTTTGAATAAAGAACTAGGAATAGTCAAGAGTTCGTTTTGTATGCTGGCTAAGGAGGCTGTTCTATGGGTTTACTTTTTTTTCCTCTCTCTCTTTCAATGCATCAGCTTTGTTATATTTTTTTTTCTGTTCAGTATTTGTTTAGAAGCATAAGGAAATAGCTATATCATTGTTCGTTTCAGGAAAACAATAGGTGGAGTTTTTTTGTTTTATTTTCTTATAGCTGTTTTGTAGAGGGGGTTGGTCAGGAGGTGTTTGTATGTCTCTAGTGTTTAATCATGGCACCAAGGATAATTCAGCACAACTAAGATACAATCTATGTTACTTTTTTGAGGTGGAATTGATGAAGAACTGGGATGCAGAGAAGTGATTACTTTGCTTAGATTAGAGATGATGCTGCTTTGAATTTAATCTCTGAGGTCAGAGATTAATTTGTTCTTTTCAGATTGTTATGCTTGAATTTAGTGTATGTGTTAAATGAATGTACCAAAGCCCTGGAAGAACTTTGGAAAATAATTTGACCATGTTAACATAGATTTAAAGTTTCACTTTGTGAACTGCAAAACCAGCTGAGAAGAGGTGTTTGAAAATGTGTACTTGAGAGCACACAGCCACCACTGTTGTACTTGTAATGCTGCGAGATTCAGCGGCTCTCCCTGATCCCTGAGGTTGCTAGGATCACGCCAAGATGAAACTGGAAGGAGGCAGCTGCACAGGCTCCCAAAGAACCCGCAGTGGTTGACCGGCCCTCCCCTTGGCACTTCTGCTTTTGAACTGCACTGTGCACAGCAGGGCCATCACCCTGGGATTGTACTTCAGGCTGCAGATCCATTACTCTCTCTGCTGGATGCAGATCATAGTGATAGAATTTTGCTCCGAGTTTGTTTGTTTTAATCTGAAGAAGAAAAGCGCTGGTTTGCGTCTTTAGTAAAATGTTACCTCTGTACTCTGTTTCACCAGATAAAAGAATGAACTGAGCAAAACATTGTTTTTCACTTTTTTCTTTTTTTAAGCATTTTGGTTCTGATTACATCCAAATAAGTCAGTTGGGTAGCATATGATTACTGATCAAAGATATGTAGATCAGACTTTGTATACTCAGATAACTTAATTAGAAGACAGTTTATCTTCACTCAGCTTCTAATTTGAAATGAGTGCTGCTGATAGTCTTGACCTGCAGTAAGATCTCTTGAAGAATCGCCTGTTGATTATATGGCCATCAAGCTCTGATTCTTCAGAAGCGCAATCAATGTGTACTAAAATTAATTAGAACTGTGTGTGTTTGTCTATTTGTGAATTTAAATCAGGATTTTTTTAAAAAATAAAGGCAAAATAGGGAAGGCAAAAGTATTTCAGATTTCCAGTTCTCTGTTTTTCACTGCTGTTTTAAGTGACTTCTCTCTAAATGCTAAATGTTTGAGATTTTCTAGTGCATTCTGGTGAAGTCTCTAATAATTGAGAGAAGGTGTCATTTCTTCAGTATTTTTCCCCAGACCAGTACTGGTCACTGCTCTATCAAAACCAAAATCTCCTTCCTGATGTAACAAGCCAGGTCTATTCCATCAAGACACTTAACTATGTTAAAGCTTCCAAACAATAAAGCAATTTGCAAGAGGCTGCAGAGCATGTCATGTTGTAAGGAACGTTGTGCCAGTCCTTTAGGCTGCTGATCTTTTATTACATGCCAAGTGATTTACCTCTCTGAACTTCAGAGCTCAGCAGATTTGCAGGTACTGCTGCTGAAGTTTTAATTTAGGCAAAGATGCTCATAAAGAAACGCTCAGATGTTCAGATGTGAATCCAATTTTATATCCCTGGCAAGTTCAATAGTGTTCAGCTTCTGCTTTTGATTCATTTAAACAGGTTTATGAAGAAGCAGCATATTAAGCTTCCATCTCGTATATACACCAGCGTGTGTGTGCACGCTCCCTAGTTAGTACTTTTAATATATATGTACAGGTTGTTATATGTTTTAATATAAATGCTATACTGTCTATATAATGTTGATATTGGTATTTGGTTTATTACTCTGTATTAAAAGTGACATTCATCTTACGCCAGGTTTCTGAGGTTTTGCAGCTGCAGTGCATGTTCAGCTGCTTCTGCGCAGCTTATATTGCACACTACATTTTATTTACTGTGTGGTAACTGAGTCTTGAGGCAGATTAAATTAATTTGTGGTAACTTGAATTCAGTTCTTGCTTCCTTAATCTTACAGAAATTCTATTCATCCTTATTGATGTGCAGTGGGCTCACTTACAAGAACAGCCTCTATGATTTTGTGGTCTCAAGATTCAGAGTCCTTATTTAGCTGTCACTACTGTGGCTCCCAGAGCAAAACTTCTCGGTTTTGTGGGTACGATTTTTCCATATTTATCTTCCAGAAGGAAAAGCTGCATCCACAGTTGAGAAAATATGAAGCACATGAATCTGCTGAAGTAATTCTTAACATGAGGGCACTCGTTTGTGTTTTATCACCCATAAATATCCACTTATTAAAATCTAAAAATGCTTTACTTAAAGCCAGAACACAGACCAGGAGGGTAATTCAATTTAAGTTACTGTGCGTGTGGATATTGTCCAAACACATTTTCTTCCTGCTGTGTCTTACTCCACACACTGTTGGGAAATGACACAAGACTGGTGTTGATTAGACATCTGATGTTCTGGAGGGACCACATGAAGGATTTAAACATTACATTTTTTAGACTAAACAGTCTCTTGCAAGCTTAGGTGGCTGAGGCAAGAATAATTTTGGATGCCTTCGTGATAGTGACTTTATATTTAAAGCAGTTGATACTGCCATAGGGTCACCATTCAGGCAACAGACATTCAGAAAAGGTCAAGAAACTTCTGCACAGATAAAAATGACATTAGCGTATGCAGAATTTCTTATTGTTTACTTAAGTTTCTGAGTCACAGGACACTTTCTGCTTCCCAGGCCTACACAAATGCTTAGGACAAAAAACAAACAAACAAAAAAACCCAACCAACTTCTTTCTGTCCCCTGGTTGTGCTGCTGCTAGGGGTAGGTATTCTCATTTTAGTTCCCTGGGACACACAGTTGGCAGAGCAGTGCTAGGAGAAGAACTGATCCCCGAGGCTGTTGCATAGAATTACAGAAACGTTTAAGTTAGGAAAGACCTTTAAGATCACTGAGTCCAGCAATTAACCCAGCACTGCCAAGTCCACTGCTGAGCCATGTTTCTCAGCACCACATGTACACATGTAGAGAGCCCAGGTAGGTGCTCAGGAGCAGGCAGGACATGGTCCCCACTGCAGCTTGGCCTTCTGTGCCATTTTGTCCCTCAGGTTGCCAGAGTTGCAACTGCAGTATCACACAGGTTTCCTCGTACAAAGGAGACAAGAGTGCTTACTTCTTCTCTCTTAGACAGTTTAATGTGGGAGTCTGAAATATCCCCCTGATTATGGAAGGTGTTTTGGTCAGATCTACAGCATCTAACAGCCTGAAATGATGCACCAGTTTCAGTTCCTGGCTGGATTAACCCCCCACCTTGAATAGTGTGATGTTTCAGAGGGTGTCTTGTGTTTGTTTGAGTTTGCTGGCTTTTTAAATTTGCCTTAATTAACTTAATCAGTTCAGCAGTTTTTCTGTACTTCATTGTTTCACATAAAAATAGATCAGTCTAGCTGCAAATGTTTCCCCTTGTGATGTTTTCTTTTATTGATTCATTAAGTACAAAATGTGCTTCATTTTCTAAAAGCAAACATTCATCAGTATAGCTATCAACTTGCTAATTTTTTTTTCTGATTATTATTTACAGGAAAACTGCAACTTGATATGTCAAAAGCCTGCAGTTCATGGCAGTGTCTGTTTTCTTCAATCTCTGTCACTATTTTTATGAGAGGCAAATTATTGCAACATGTGGAATTGCACTTAATACCTTATTTACCATTCTGCATTTATGTTTGGAGAACTGACTGCTAGAATGGCACTTGCTTGCTCTGTTTCCTTCTCGTGTGCTTTTTTATTGCAATCCATTTGCTGTATTGATTAGAAAAATTTAGTTCCATTATCAATGCAAATGTGTCAGTACTAATAGAATGAGATGTTTGGATCCTTATTTATCTCTAAAAACCATCATCTGCCATTTTTCAATGGAAGAGACTGAAAGAGTAGCAGGATGTTCAGATCCTGGTGTGTGTTTGTGGCATCACTATATAGAAAAGTACAAACCAAATCCTGGTCACAGGGAAGAACGTGGGAGACTGCGAGTGAAGCGTTGCTCTCTTTTCATATGTGGAAAACAAACAGGTTGGAAGCTGATAGATAAAATAGGAGTGACTAAAAGGAGATTGAGATCTGCGATTAAGTTTCATAGAAGCTTAAAGAGCATATTAAAAAAAAAAAAAAAAGCTTTTTTTAAGCCATCAAGGTTTTTCTCTTGAAAATCCTTCATAGAAACAGGGAAGGAAGTGTTCCTCTGAGCCAGTATACAGAGTGGTCAGGCTAGTCTGCTGTCCTCACTTCTCCACACAGGAGTCTTTCTCCAGAGAGAATCCATAAAGTATCTTAAAAATCTAAATAGAGTCTTTGTGAACATGCCAACTGTGCAAACTCAAAATACTGGTTTACATCCCTGATCTATGTTGGTCACTGATCTGCTTTAACCAACTTTTAATGCCTACAGGTCCAAAAGGCATGCAGACTTAGTTTTCTGTTGTAGGGTTTGGCTTTTTTGCAGGTCCCCTGAAAATCCCAAGGAGAATAGTATCATCAACACACATTTGTGATTGCTTTTTCTTTTCTGTTTTAGGCCCTTCAAATCATCACAGCCAGTCAACACTGAGACCACCTCTCCCTCCTCCTCACAACCATTCACTGTCCCATCATCATTCTTCTGCCAACTCCCTCAACAGGAACTCGCTCACAAATCGCCGGAACCAGATCCACGCGCCCGCTCCAGCGCCCAACGACCTGGCCACCACTCCCGAGTCCGTGCAGCTCCAGGACAGCTGGGTGCTCAACAGCAACGTCCCGCTTGAAACCAGGTGAGTCTAGTGGAGGGACAGCCCGGGGCAGATGTTGCTGCATGGTGCCCTGAAGTGCACAGAACAAAACTGTTTGGCTGGTTAGGAGATGGGCTGTAGCTCACCTTGTGTCAGTAATGGATTTGGCTGACGCAGCGTTGGGAGGTAGTGGTATTAGAATGTCCACCAGTGTCTCATTTGCTTTGCATTAGGAGGTAGATAGATGAACTTCTCTCTGTTTACATGTTCCTGTTTTAAAGCCTTTTGCTATGATTCATCTGGACCATCTCTGCCTGCACAGCTCACGGTATTAGCACAGCATATTTTACTCACAGGATTAGGGATAACTTACCTCTAATTTGCATTGAATATGCTGAGGAAAAATTAGACATCTTGCCTTTCATAAGGCAGCAAACAGAGACTCATTTGAAATTGTGCATTTTGAGAGACCTTGAGAAACAATCCAAGATTCAAAACTGACAGTGCTATAATTTTAATTTATATTTCATCCAGCATGCAAACTCATTTTAATCTCTTCTGTACGTGTTAACAGCTTGATGCCCCTGGGGCAAACAGCTGCATATAAATGAAAAGGTGCAGCACTTAGGCATGCCAGATAAATAAATAAATAAAAGCCTGACATGCTGCTGTTCTAAATATTCTGGTTTGTTGTCATTTGGAGTGTGGAATGTCAAACATATTTAACTTGCACTTTAAATAGCAGAGCTGGCAGAGCTGATCTCTTAGAATTTAAAATTAGCCACTGTGGTGCAGAAGAGAAGTGGATGGACTAATATGGTTGTTCGTGCCTGCCCAGATAGCTATGAACAGCATACAGGTGGAAGCTTGTGACACTGCCTTATACCCTGGTTCCAGCTGCTGAGTTGCCACGGTTCCTGAGATGTTAGGTTAGGTTTGTGTCCTTTTGGGAGTGTAATGCTGCTCTGCTGAATTTACACCCAGAGTGCCTAAGTATGGCATAGTTACGCCACTGTGCAGTCTCAGACTTCTTAGAGTCTGAATAAAGAGTGCCTTCTGGTTTGGAACTCTGGGAGGAGTTGGTGTAGATGCATTGAAACTTGAAACACCCAGGCCATTGTTATTGTGCTGTTAATCAGTGGTTGTAGCACCACGGGGAAGAAACCAGACTGAAAAGAGCAGGGAGTCTGTGCCCAGTCTGTGCTCCTATTGTTCTGGAACGCTCACAAGGGGTTTTCATTCACATTGCCCTACTTTGCTAAAATGGTAGCAGGAGTGCCATGAACAAATAGGGGGAAATGAAAAGCAAATGCAAGTTATCTGAAGCCTGAGGTAACCCCAAAAAATGAAGGAAGAAATTAGTTTTGTGAAGGTTTGGGGTTAACTTTGACCCCTAAAAAAAAAAAAAAAAAAAGTGTAGGTCAGCTCTTAATTGCTGCCTCTGTGAGAGTGTCTGCCACTATTGGGAACTTGGCATTCTGAATTTGGGGATTATTGCTCAGAAGTACAAAATTTAAATGTTGCTCCTATTCAGCCAGATTGAGTTGTTGCTGCATGGTTCCTTGCCCAGGGCTGTAACATCCTTTTAATTCTAGTGTAGAGTGACCCCCTATGGCTCTTTGTCTATCTGTTTTCATATGACATTGTTCTTGTACCAGAAATATGTCATTTCTGATAGCTTAAGGTACTCCTTGTATGGAGGGTATTCCTTGGGATATTCACAGAAGGATTTTTTTGTCTTAATGCTGTCATCTGTGAGAAACATAAGTGGGCATTTATCTGGCTGGTTTTCTTTTATTGCCTGATTTTGTGCCTATTCCCTGTCAGTGGAGACTGTCAATTCCAGTGCTAACTTTGGTGCAGGGGTTTTTGGGTGTTGTTTGGGGTTTCTTTCTTTCTCACAAAATCTCCAGGAATGTGTGTGTGTTTGTTGATGACAAAAGGTTACCTTGTGAATACTGTGATTTTTGAGGGGAATTGCAGGATACTCAGCAGTTAATTGGAGCTTTTCCTTAGATAGGTTTGTCATAGGCAAGCATTAAGATATTAGAAAACATCCTGGCAGGATTGCTGTGTTCTAAGACTATTTCAGAGTTGCTTCAGGATCGATTTTTATACTTTTCTGAAATTACACACCTGACAGGACTTGATGACAAGTTTCATCACAAGAATATTAACTCAGAAGATGATGCTAGGGTTTTCTCTTCTGGTTTGCAGTGATGTTTGCTGACATTGATGCCTGCCGAATCATTGGAGATCTTCAAATCAGCTTGTAATTCTTTTGCTCTAAAACTGGTGTCTCATCTACTTTCATACCATTAGCCACAACAACAAAACTCCACCTTTCTGGTAACTTTTGTTCACCTTTTACTTGATAGCTTTAGCTTGTTGTGAAACACTGACCTGTCTTATACTGACTCTTCACAGTGCACTGTAATTTTTCTTTTCTCTTCTGTCAGTTTATTAGTCTCAGTAGTGCAGCACTCAGGAGGCAGAGCCAGCACTGACAGCACCTGCTTTATCAGGAAAGTGTTTCACAACTTTCCTCTTTCAACTTTGTAGCTACCATCAGTAGATTCTGCTCCCAGCTGAAGATCATGCGCAAGTGGTCGCAGTACTGGCTATGAAAGAAGAAGCAGTACCCGAGCTGGCTGATGGGGAATGCTTTATGGCAGCACTAAAAAACTCAGCTCACTTTTTGGATTCCAGTGCTGAAATTATTGAATAATACAACCTATGTCTGTGTTTTGATTTTGGTTCTTTGTGTTGGTTTGTGTTCTGTTTTTCTAGTAAGAACATTTTTTCTTCCCTTCTTTCCTTCTCCTCTCTTAGGCAGTTTGGGCTACGTTCAGACTGTTTGGGAAAAGGATGCCCTTGGAAAATGTGCTTTCTTCACCTCTTGGTTTAATAGTTTTATTTGTGGTGTAAAGTAAACTTTTATTGTTTGCACATGTTTTCATGTACCTTCTTCAGGCAACGGCACCCCATGTACCCTTTGAGCTTCTGTGGATTTTACATAATTATGGTGACCTGTGTTGCAGTAGCTTGTTGCTTTTAGAGGAGCTACAAGATTGCAAAATATTTGTACTAAGTTGATAATTATGCCTTTTTTTTTTCAATGGTAGAACGATTTGGCTTGGAAAGAAACTTTAAAGATCACCTAGTTGGAACCCTGCTGCTATGGGCTGGGGCAGATTTCTAGATTGGGTTGCTCAAAGCCCTGACTAGCTCGACCTTGAACACTTCCAATGACATGTGTTTGATGTCAGTGTGCTTGCTTTTTGGTTCAAGGCAAACAAATATGGACTGTCTCTTCCCTAGAGTGCTGCTGCTTTATGGCTGCAGCAAGCCCCCAGGCTGACAATGTAATTGTTGTGTTTCCTTTGAAATAAGGGTCCGTAATGGAAGGCTTGAAATCTCTTTAACTAAGGATGCAGTAATGCATCGCCATAGCATTTTTATGGTGCTATTTTTATGGTTCATTTCTGCAGTACTTAGCTGCTTTACCTTTAGGCTCAGAGCTGCTGTTTAATGCTCTTTAACTTTTATTGTCCTCTTGCAGTGTGTTTCAAACCATCTCCTCCTCCTCCTTTCCAAAGTGCTGGTTTCTACGTTTTCCAGTTAAGAGGTGTTCCTTTATTGCTTCCTTAATCATTGCTTTCGAAGAAGATGAATGATGAAAATACTGCCTTTGAACATCCCAGTGTGGGTCTCATTACTTTCAGACAGCTAGAGAGGCAGTGCTCTGCTTTAAAGTTTGAAATGCTTTGAAAGCACAGGGAGAAAAGTATGGCTTTGCAAGGAAGGTCTGCATCACTCTTTGCACTGTCAGAGTCCTCAATGGTGTGAGAAC
The DNA here is from genome assembly GCA_013396835.1 of Psilopogon haemacephalus. NCBI lineage: Eukaryota > Metazoa > Chordata > Aves > Piciformes > Megalaimidae > Psilopogon > Psilopogon haemacephalus. The sequence goes on along the minus strand of VWZI01003271.1, from coordinate 1,077,046 downwards.
CTCACACAGGGCCATCTGCAGGAGCTGGTCAAAAACGGAATGACTCATAAGTGAGAATAAGAGAAGAGCTTTCATGGATGGATGTGTGACTGAGATTGCCTAATGGACTAATGCCTGTTCTGGTACTTTATCTTGATATTAATTTACTTGGTGCTGTTACAATTAATAATATTTAATCCAGGATAATAAAAGTCAAAATTAAATAGAAATTAGTCTTATTCTTTAGTCTCATAATTGGTCTCATACTTTAAAGTATTTTCAGTCCGAGGCTCTAGTTATAATGACAATTTTGTCTGTATATCTGTAATTTCATTGAGTCTGCTCACAAAGAAGAGTGTAAAATATTACTCCCAGATTTCAGGGGAAAGGATGATGATCACTCTTCTGATGATTATAAATAAATCTATTTATTAAGGTCTTGTGGGCTGTAATATAAGAGCAGTGGTCCAAATATGGGGTCATTTAACCAGAGTTTGACAGGACAAAGGGCAATGGGTTTAAAGTAAAAGAGGGGAAATTTAGACCAGATACAAGAAAATTTTTTTACACTGAGGGTGAGAGGGATGGGTAGAAGCCTCCTCCCTGGAAACATTCAAAGTCAGGCTGGGAGGAGGTCAGAGCAGCCTGCTCTAGTTGAAAATGTCCCTGCTGACTGCAGCAGGGTTGGACTGCATGACCTTTAGCAGTCCCTTCTAACCTAAAGCATTCTCCGGCTCTGTGAGAGTTCAGTTTAAATCTTGAGCAATCTGAAAATTAGCCTGAAAAGAAACCCCCGTGTTGCTCTTCAAAATTTCTGCCTGTTCCTGGGGTCAGAGTGGTATTTCTTACTTGGCCAGTCACTCTGGGTGAGCTGGAAGAGAAGCTGGAACAGAAGTGGGAGATTAGTGGATGGAGTAACAATGTGAATAGTATCCTCCTGGTCTACACCAGCGCAGGGCATGAACTTGAAATTGAAGGTGACCACAGCAGGGAAGCGTCTGTGCTCAGCATTTGTGTAGCTGCAGCCTTCCAGGCAGTGAGTGACTGGCTATGAAGAGTTGGATTTAGTGCTGAGGAGTTTGGTTTCTTGGTTATGGGTTTAAATTTATGTGTATTTGTAAAGGAAGCAGTTGAATATCTGCAATATTGTCGAGACTGTTCAGATGCTCTACCATGGCAGGGTGTCAAGATGAGCTGTAGAACTTCTGAATATGTGAACTGGAAGTTTCTGCCTTGGTAGAAGTTCTGAGTTAAGCCACTTGCCACAACTGTCTGCCTGTGTTCAATGATGTCTCAATATTTTGATATCTGTATACACAGAATCATAGAGCGGTTTGGGTTGGAAGGGACATCTAAATGTCATCTAGTCCAAACCCCTTCCCCCCCAGCCCCAACATCCTGCACTAGATCAAGTTGCTCACAACCTTCTAAATCCTAACTTTGAAGATCTTCAGGGATGGGGTCTCAAATACATCCCTGTGCAATTTGGTTGCAGTGTTCCGTCACCCTCATGGGAAAGAACTTGGTCCTGGCACCCAATCCAAATCTTCTCTTCTCCAATTTCAAGCCATTAGCCCTCATGCTATCACTCAGGGCCTTTGGAAACAGTCCCTCTGCAGCCTTCTTGTAGCCCCCTTCACATACTGGAAGGCTGCCATTCAGTCTCCCCAGGTTGAACAACCCCAGTTCCCTATGCCTGTCCATGTAGGAGGAGTGTTCCAGCCTCCTGATCATCTTCGTGGCCTCTGGGCCCTCTCCATCAGGTCCATGATGCAAAATCTTCCAAAAGTGAATAGTGAAATTACATTTCTTTTCCTTTTGCTCTTGTAAATTCCTAGAATATATTCCACTTAACGAACAGCTGCTTGGAAAAGTAAAATATCTCCTCACTCCAGTTTTGCTTTGAGTCTTTCTCCTGTGCTTTAAACTGTACACTGCATCACATTAGTCCTCTGAGTTTGAGGACTGGGGCAAGAACCAACTTCTCCATTCTCTTGTTCATGCATGTGAAGGTTGCAAGAAGGCTATGTGGACTTTTCAAATAAATGAGATCTGCATAGACAGATTCTGGATGTATTTAGGAGTCTAAAGCACTTTTAAAAGTGGAGAAAAGCACAATCAAAACCATCTCTCAGGACTTCATGCAAATTTAGGCTGTGTAGTTGATTGGAGGAGTTCCAAAACCATGGTAGAGAGATCACTTTTTGCAGGCTACTCTAGTATTCTTTTCATAACAGATGAAGGCTATGAGGGAACAGTAAAAAGGGTGGAAGAAAGCACTACAAAAGCAGGGTATGTAATGATGATTCAGAAAACCAGTCCAGATGTACTCCCCCACTCACATGTAAGCTCAAAGAAATTTGTTTTCAGTTGTGTGTTTGCTGGTTTGCATTTTAATTTTTAGGTTGTGCAGTGAGTATAGCAAGAGGCAGGAACTTTTAGGGTACCTCAAATTGCATCTCAAATGATGTGAGTTAGGTTTCTATTTTTGTAGGTTTAGATGTAAACCAACAACAAAATTATTTCAGAGATCAGAGTTTATTGTTCTATTATAGACTTGAAATAGCACTGTTAGTACTTTTTTTTTTTTTCTTGCTGAGTAGTTAGGAGATAGTGAAGAGCTTCCATGTATGCTATTTAAAATAGGCGTGTTTTGAAATTAGGTTCATTAATTGATGTAGAAAGCTAAAAATGAATGGACCTATTGAAATGCAAAATACTGCTGTCCTTATCATCAGCATTACTGAAATAACAAATGTGGGCATTATTGGATTTCATCACTTTGACTTCACTATGCAACATATTACCAAGAACTTTGTAGCATAGAAGACACACATTTTTCTACTTCAGAAGGGAAAGTTCCAGCAGTTTGAGATGATTCAGAGCTTCCTAAGTCTTCCTGTATCTGCATTATTGATCCTGCTCCCATTTAATGGAAGTACGTAAGCAAAGTAAGTGATCTTTTTCGTGTTTGCCTGTAGCTATTCCTGTTACTCTCTAGGTGTTGAGCAGCTTTATTGCTCGTTCCTGGAGAATAAACAATAGTGCAAGAAAGACAAGTATGAATTTGAAGGGTGAAGCTCTTCTTTACTGGTTAACTAGGATTTAATGTGGCAGGCAAAGTCTTTGGAGTCACTACCCATCACAGGCTACCCAAAATCAGTTTTGGCCACACAAGCACCAGTGTGCTATGGAGCTCCACGGCAATGCTCAGCTGCCTTGTGCCACCAGCTGCGTCAACCATTTGACTCAGTGCATCCTTGCTAGCCCTCCCGAGTCTTTCCCCATTCAGGTTTTACACCTTTTTCTATTCCTGTTCTCCCTCTTTAAATTCTTGAGCTGGCAATGATCCTGTCTCAGCAGTCCTTCCTCTCCTCATAATTTTCACCTTACCTTTCTGCATTGTCTCAGCTCTTTGTCAGACTCAGCAGATTTATGAGTAGCCTGAGCCCAGGCTATGGCACTGGGAGGTACCAGAGCCAGGCAGGTATGCAGCAGGAATAGCCCTAGACGGACATCCCTGGGGGGAGAGAAGGGTATCAGAGTTTATTCAACAGTATGTCAATTAACATCCTCCTGATGAAGAGCAAATCTAGTACAGAGTTAATGCTGCAGCTGTGGTACCGTGCAGATGTTCTGCCTTTTCTTAGCTACTCTCTTTTCAGTTGCAGCTTTGCAGACACTGCCTGTTCATTTTTGTTTAGCAATATGACAGATCAGCATGCCCGAAGGCTGGCACCTGCCTTTTTTGTACAACATCCTACCTCCTTGTCAGGCAGCTTTCAATTACTGTGCTTCGGTGTGTCCAGCTGTGTCTTTGTGAAGAGTGGGGAGACGACAGTGACAAGCTAGTCTGGTACTTAAGGCAACATCCGTGACACTCTGCTTAACACTCTGCATTTTTTAGAAGCCTTTGCCTGGGGATGTGAAGAACCCAGCCTTTACAGAGTCATGAACCTTTCAGAGCCAGAAAGCTGGTGTTAGAGCTGTGCTGGAAGCTGGGTGGCTGCTGCCAGGTTCAGGGTGACGTGACGGTGGATAGAAGTGTCCCATTGGTATTGATGTGCTCATTCTGAGTTATGCCTTCTGTGCCTAATAGAGTGTCCTTTGTTCCTGCACCATGCACAGTTAGTTACAAATTGATTATCTGCAGCAGGCTGAAAACCACTGACTAGTGTATTGTCAAGAAGGCTGTCCCCTGTTTGCAGCAGGCATTTGGGTGTGAGGGTGCAGATAAACACCCCCGGGTTAAAAAAAGGCTTGTCATTCACCTAACTGCATTTTAAATAGCTTCCCACTGAAAAATCTGTCTTACTGAGCTTAGTCAGCAGATCCTACACAACTGAGACAATTTCTTTTAAATATGTCATTTCAAACTTTTATTGCTACTGTTCGTGCATTTGAGGAATATCCAAGTGTCTGTGTCCTAGATGCTATAAAGAGTAGAAACTCCCATGCCCAAAGAGCCTGCAGATGTGTAAAGTTGGCCGATAACCCCATGCTTCTTTGAAGAACTTGAGAACAAGAACGTGCAATTAAATCTCCCTTGGGGAAAGCCTGTGAGACCCCTGCACAGGTAACAAAGGTGTGCACCAGCCCAACTACTGGAGTTCGTTTTAGTATAAAAGGCCTAAAAGAACAGCTTGTTGTTTCCTTCAGTCTTGGTTTCTATTTGTGTGGAAGTTAGAGAATTTCCATAAAACTTTGCTGTCTGAATTTGGCATCCACTGACATAGTGACTGATGCCAGTTTTTAAAACTACTGAAAGTAGCTTGTTACAGTCTATGTTTCTTTGGGATTTTTTTCTGCTAAGAATAAATGTCCAATAAAATTGAGAGCGACCCTGCAGAATAGGCCTTGAGGATGTTGGTGGATGACAAGCTGGACATGAGCAGACAGTGTGCACTTGCAGCCCAGAAGGCCAGTGGTATCCTGGGCTGTATCAAAAGAAGCATGGCTAACAGGTCAAGACAGGTGATTCTGCTACCTTACTCTGCTCTTATAAGACCTCACCTACAGTACTGCATCCAGCTCTGGAGCACTCACCAGAGGAAGGACATGGACCTGGTGGAGCAGGTCCAGAGGAGGAGCACTCTGCTGAGGACAAGCTGAGGGAGCTGGGAGTATTCAGCCTGGGGAACAGAAAGCTCCGGAGACCTAATAGCAGACTTCCAGTATCTGAAGGAGGCTACAAGAAGGCTGCAGAGGAACTGTTTGCCAAGGCCTGGAGTGATAGGATGAGGGCTAATGGCTTAAAATTAGAGAAGAGAATTAGGTTAAGAAGAAGATTAGGTGCTAGGAACAAGTTCTTTCCCATGATGGTGGTAGAGCACTTTAACAGGTTGCCCAGGAAAGGATTTGAGGCCTCATCCCTGAAGATGTTAAAAATCAGGTTTGAGAAGGCTGTGAGCGACCTGATCTAGTAGATGATGTCTCTGTTGACTGCAAGGGGGGGGTTGGACTAGATGCCCTTTGGAGGTCCCTTCCAACTCAAACCATTACGATTATAGAGATGTGATTTTTACCACAGCTTGAACATATTTTTAACATTTTTGAATCACTACACTGAACTGTGACTACTGTCTTGCTGTGTGTCTTTTCTATTTGTTAGTTACTATTTTAAAACTTTTGAAAACAAGAAAAAAAAAAGACAATTCAAGCATTACAGCTCTCTGTATTTCTTTTTTTCATACAAAGTAAGCCTAGGCTAGTATAAGGAGGGAAAGAAGCAATTTATGTTAGACAGTATCTTGTTCTTCCTTTCTATTACATTTTTTTATCACAAACCCTTTTTTTTTTTTTTAAACTGATTCTTGCAATGAGCTGCTATGACAATCTGTCCAGAAAGGAAGGGGGAGAAAATTGTTCTCTCAAAGACTATGAAGTTAATACAGTATCTGTCAGACCACAATTCCCTGAGCACCAAAGGTCCTTTTGACCTCTGGGAAAATAAATGCTATAGAGAGCTCTGAATTAATGAATAAAGCAAAATATAGCTTTTTCCATTTACCATTAGTCCCCAGAACTGTGAACAAATGTTCCCTTGCAAACTCAACTTTCACAGATGTCACTTTTCAACTGGCATCAGAGATGAGGTCCCTGTCTGTGACCCAGCACATAGGCAGCACACTGCTTAAAACAAAGGGAGGAGCATTGTAGAGCCCCGAAAGCTGCAGAGCACTGAGCAGAGCTCCAGGGGTAACTTGCTGTCTCTGAGCAGCATGCAAGCTCCTTCCATGGGCACTTGCATTAATGAAACTTTGTATGCTCACAGTCATATTTTGTAGTGTCCTAATAGAGAATGTTTTCATGATGCACAGGAATTAGGGAGACTGGACTGGGACTCAGGAAATATACCCCTGTGTTTTGCAAACATATTTAGCCCACACCTAAATCAGATTATTAGTGCTAATTAGGAGGTAGAAAATGTGGTTTTCTTAATAGTCTGTCATAAGTGAGCAGATAAGACACAAAATATTCAGGTTTTAAAATTTTAGTGTGGGTAGTATTTGAAATTAAGTGAAGGGTACAAATAAGATAATTTCTTTTCATAAGCAGTCTTTGTACAATCCCTCCCAGTCTTACCACTGTGAGACTGTAATTAATGTTGATAAATGCTCATGTTCTCTCTGTGCAGCTTGGGCCCAGAGACAATTGGTTGTACCAGAGCATGTCAAATCCCACATAAAAATATAGCTATAGATCATTTGTTTTAGGGATACAGTTGAGACAAGTCAATTTATTTCCATTAGAAGCTGAATCTAGTCTTAAAACTCTGGGGGTCCAAGTATTCTGCCTGTTACGTTCTCAGTCTTTGTGGTGTGCTCTGCTGTAATTTGGAGGGTTTCTGCTAATCCAGGGTCCTGCTCCTGAATGCAGTGCCTGTTTTCCAAAGTCGCTTGGTGGATATGTAATGTATCTTTAGCTAAATGTCTTTTAAAAACATTTGAAGGCAAAATTTCTGTACTTCAAGGTATGCTGCTGTCTTCTAGTCATTGCCACTTTGTCCAAAATGCTCATATGGAGACAAGAAACTTTTTGCATCATGGGTAGGAATTACTGGAATGACAAAATTAAGTTTGCTCAATGANTGGTTGTTTTGTTTTGTTCTGAGGATGGCATCATCCATGTATCCATTTCAGTCAGCCTTTTTGCTTCTAATTCTGGTCAGCTTTAACAGTTACTAGATCAGGTTTGCATGGATATGTACTTTGGTTTTATTTATGTATCTCAAAGCAGATCACAGTGGACCTATTTTACTTCTACTTTTTGTCTTCGCACATGAAACAGTATATGATTGACATGTTCTATTAAAACATATCTAGATATTCATTAATTCAATTTTAATAGGAGAAGAATTTCATTACGTATCTGAGTTTACTTTAACAAGGCTCTATATTAAAATTTCTGTTGGTACTGTAGCTGCCTGCTCAGCTAAAGAGGGCATCAAGTTCCTGGATTTAAAAGCCTTGACTTTTCAGATAAAGACATTGGCAAAACTGCAAGTTCCAGTTTGATTCTGCAAGATCTGCTTTTGGGCAGGAAAAGGGGAAGAACTCTAAGAACTATCTGCTGTATGCCCTTAGGGCCAAACCTGAAAGGACTGCTCATGCCACGAGGATTTAGGTGGAGATCGGTATCCTGGACTGAGGCAGATTCAGAGTTAATCTGAATGAGAGAGAGAGAAGAGCCTTCCTACCTGCCTTTACCTTCCCATATCTCTCTCTCTTCCTTCTTGACTATCCATTGTCCATCCTTCCTTCCTCCTGCTCTAAGCCACTAGTTCCTGTCGTGGAAGAGTTATTGTATTCCTCAAACCTGATAGCAAGTGGAAAGGACTAAAGCTGCTCCTGCAAACAAGCATTAATCAGTTTTTAACTAGACAAAAGGAACAGAAGTGTTAATAGATCTAGACTAACACAACCACCCTGATAACATCTTTTTTTCCAACAGTTAGCTTAATTGAAGTATTGCAAAGTAAAGGAACATATGAAATGAAATGTTCATAAAGTCAGGCTTTCATTATTTTGTGCTTTCTTGTCACTGGAAGGTGTGTGTTTTAATTTGAAGAGCTAGGTAATTTGAGGAAGAAACACTTCTAGCATTTGCCTTTACTGTGTTTTCTCATAGATCATGTATAATGTACAGAAAAGAAGCAATTCTAACATCTGATGAGCCACAATCATAAGGGAAAAAAGAAAAGCTATTTGAAAAAAAAATTACAGAATGTTTCTATTAAGTATCTGGTTAGAATATTCCTTTTGTATTCTATTTCCTTTTTGATTTACTGCATTTAAAAACTGCAGCCCAAAATGCAGAATTAATCTGTCAGAGGTAGACTCTGAAAGCCACTCCCCATTATGTGCTTGTCACAGATTCACGACATGTTTCAGTTTGGAAGGGACCTCCAGAGACCATCAAGTCTAACCCTTCTGCCGAGGCAGAGTCACCTAGGGCAGGTCACACAGGTACGCATCCAGATGTGTTTTGAGAGTTGCCAGAGAAGGAGACTCCACAACCTCTCTGGGAAGCCTGTTCCAGGGTTCCATCACCATAAAGAAGTGTCTCCTTGTGTTGAGGTGGAACCTCCTGTGCTCTAGCTTGTACTCATTGTTTCCTGTGCTATCACTGGACACTACTGAAAAGAGCCTGGCACCTTCATCTTGACACTCACCCCTTGGATATTTATTGACATTAACAAGGTCCCCCACTCAGCCTTCTCCTCTTAAGATTAAACAGCCCCAAGTCTTTCAGTCCTTCCTCAAAGGAGAATTTGCTTCATGTCTCTGAAGGTCTTTCCATAGTGTCTCAAAAGCAGGAAGAAAAGGTTACAACAGTCAATGCTAACAGAAATATTTTCTGAAACAAACTCAGTTTCAATCTCCATTGCAAGTGATGTACAAGGTCATTTGAGGTTTGGAAAAAAAAAAAAGACCAAAGGCACCATCAAGCTAATTGACTTTTCATGATCATTAATAGGTCTTATTAATTACTGCTTTTAAAAAGACCATATTTTCAGAGACCATCATGAAATATGAATGCTTCATCATAAAACTGGGAAACCTAGCCAGCCTGCCTTTTACTGTCTTCTACCAGCAGGCAAATTCCTGGCAAGTTATTTTGCTCTGGGTTTCATTTCAAAACAAATGCTTTAATGATCTTTAAAATCACTTTGGTTCATCTGTGTAATAAATACACAGTAAACTCTGTGCATGGAAGCATGCACATGCATGATGATGGCTTGGGAAAGGTACTTGAGCACATTTCAGTTTCAAACCTCCAAATCATTGTTGTAATAAACAGTGACTGAAATAGATTTTTAAGTTCTAACAGGTGGCATGAGAGTGGCATGCTGGATTCTGGTCTGAATAGAAATGTTAAACATTGTTACATTTGAAGTAAGACTTGGGTTATTTTAGGTTGTGGGTGTGATTTTTGGAGATGAGGGAGTGTTTTCGTTCTCATCTGTTGCAAGAAGAACTTGGGTTTGCAGAGCTGTGAAGGGATAGGGCATGGAGCGACTCTTCAAAATTCTTTTGTCTCAAAAGAAGTGACCTTCCTCAAGACCACTGCCTTTAGTCTATGCTCCTCGTTTTATCGTCTACTGGGAATGTGCTTGTAGTCAGTTCTTCCCCCGTGTGAAAACTTAATCTAGAGAGGCCTGTCTCTAGTTTATTTTCTCCATTTCTTATCTGGAATGTGTTGGCAGCATTTTCAGAGCTTATGTTGGGTAATACATTTTGTCTCTTTATTTTCTTCTTTTAAAATGTATGGGAGTTGAAGTCCTTTTCTCTTCTGCAAAGTCACATGCTTTTGGAGATTGCCTTACTTATCTTAGTTGTCCAAACCAAACCTGTGCACTGGTAAGAAAAATAATAAAATGGCTAATTCTAATTCTGGCAAGGAACAGGACTGTGGATTTTGCTCAGTGTGTTCTTAATGTCTTTTACTGGTAGCTTTTGCCAAGATTGTTAATGAGACTCCTAATTGGGTTTTGTCTTAGAATATTTGTTGAGTAGTGGATTTCACAGGGAAATGGTGTAAATCTGGGAACTCAGGATGTTTTTCATAAGTTAAGTCTTCTGACATCCTAATAAAAGTTACAGTGGCTTTTTAGTGAAATTAGTTGTTTTGTCCTAATTAAAGGCACCCAAAAGGAACTGATAGCAATGTCACTTCTGCGTACAAGGTTGTCATGAGACTGCACACACTTTTTCCAAGTGCAGTCTCAAGTGGTACTCAAAAGACACTTCATTGGTCATGCTGGTATTTTGGTCTAGTATCTGGTCAAGTTGCATCTAATCACAGAAAGGATTAAGCAGAAGTGCTGACAGTGTTTTCATGACAGTTGCTAAGCTCTTGCAGCAAAAAAAAAAAAACAAAAACCAGGATTTTGTATGAAGAGGGAGTTGAAAATTCCTTTCTCTTACTTAGTTGAATTTAACACATTATGGCAGCTGGAATGGAATAGGAGATATCTTAACTATGGGACTTGCCATTTTCAATTATGTTCCATTTTATGTTTTTCAGGCATTTCTTGTTTAAGACATCTTCTGGAACTACACCGTTGTTCAGTAGTTCTTCCCCTGGTTACCCGTTGACCTCAGGAACAGTTTATACTCCACCTCCCAGACTGTTACCTAGAAATACGTTCTCCAGGAACGCGTTCAAGCTGAAAAAGCCCTCCAAGTATTGTAGCTGGAAATGTGCTGCTTTATCTGCAATTGCTGCTGCAGTCCTGCTTGCCATCCTGCTAGCATATTTCATAGGTAAGACTGTGTTTTCTCTTGTCAAATCACATGGCTATGATAAGCAAACAACAAGTCAGCAGATGAAAGGATGGTCAATCTGTTTCACAAATTTGTGTTCTTAATAAGCAAACAAAAGAATTATTTTTTCTGTCTTCATTAAACAGAACAAAATACAATGCTCAAATCCTAATCACTTTTGTGAGAGCAGTGTAAGGAAGAAATCAGTTCAGGATTCTGGCTGTACAGTGTTCACTTCAGGTGATGGATATGCATCTGTCAAAGACAGTGATGTAGTAGCTTCTTGATGGAGTACCTTATGTTTAAAAAATTTGCAACAAAAATTGTGGTAGATGCTGAATCCATATAAGTAACAGAAGCTACTGCCATTTGAATTCACGTATCGCCATTGCATGCTGTCTTTAGATAAAAACCACAAAATCAATTTGATTAATAAGTCTCAATCTGTACCTGCATCTGCCAATGCTGCTCATTCCTGATGGTGTTCATCTAAGTCATTAGTTGCTTTTTGTGTGCTCTTGTTTTCTGTGTTGCACACAGAACTGCTATTTTGTAAGCAAACATGTGGAAATTAAACTACTCAGTATGGGATGAAGGGCAATGGGCATACTCACAGGAAATTCCATCTTAGCATGGGGAAAAAAGCTTTTTCACTGTGAGGATGACGGACCACTGCAGCAGGCTACCTGGAGAGGTTGTGGATTCTCCTACTCTACAGATTTCAAAACCTGCCTGGATATGTTCCTATGTGACCTGCCCTAGGTGGTCCTGCTTTGCAGGGGAGTTGGACTCAATCTCTGAAGGTCCTTTCCAACCCATAGCATTCTATGATTGTATGAAAATACATGTGGTGCTTGTTTCCTGCAATGAATATATTGACACTGAGCACACCATGTGCTAATGCTTTCTGTGGTCTTCTGAGGTATATATTTCTTTAACATGCTTCTAGTATTTTGACTTGTTAATTCATATCTAATATGTCCAATATCCTCCTCCTTGTCTATTGATTCAGGGTTTTTTGTTGGTTTGTTGTTTTTTTTAAGGGTCTATATCAGCTAGCTTTTACAGTGCTTTTGACAATACACTGATGTCAATGATAATGCTGCACAAATTCTCTGGGTAAACAGCAAAATTATGGTAGCTTGTCACTGTTTTCACTTAATACTTTCCAGACCTATTCTGCGTGGGTTTCAGTTCATCTCTGAAAGTATTCTCATATATAGTGCAGAAAAGACAGGTACAGATGTACTGGATTTTCTCCCTGTTATTCCCCTTACATTACACTCTGAAAAAATGATCTGACTCAACGGCATAGACATTTTCTCAGGAAATTCTGTTCTTCATACCAATGAGCTTCCATCTGTAATTAATACATACAGTAGTAAGAGACAGCTGACTGGGTACTATATTGCTGCTGTCTCTTTAGGGCAGGCCTACATCCCAGCATACTCAATTCTGCAGAGCTAACCAGTTAACTTTTTATATTTCTGCAGAAAACCTCAAAAGAGAATAACAGGCTTAGTTTGATACATATATAAAAAGATTGGAAAGCACATGATTTATTGAACTTGACGTTATACTGCAGCTCACTGTTTGAGTGATTATGCACATGGGAAGTGAAGTTGAATATTTTAATCATGTGCATAACTTTGAAGTGATGGATTATCAAATGTATTTTTCCTTGGTATTTAGGTTACTGTAATCTGAAGCAAAGCTTTGCAACATGGTTATTGCTTTATATACTTTCAAACACTGTCTCAGACAAGAGAGAATGTAAGGCTGTGCATTGACTTAAAAATTGATGAATGATCTATCATTTTAGGTAATGATATAAGAGATTTGTTTTGACAGAAGTTTTTGAGGTCTTCTTTCCTGACTAAAGAATGATGAGTGCAGTAGAGTTGTCTAATGAACATAAAAAAGCAAGTTATAGGAAGAGAGTGTTTGCTGAAGGAGAAGTTACCTGAAAGGCTTCATACCATACCCAGTAAAGTATATTGAAGAGTAGCTGTTTTAAAAAAAAAGAAAAAGAAATAGCTTCAGTTAGTCCTGTAAATAAATTTGATAGATCATAATTTAAAATAATGGTAAAGCAATAAAAGAAAATTAAGTGAAAGAAGCTGCATTGGCCTAGGTGCATAAGAACAAGAGAAAGGTGGAAGGGATTCACTTTACTTAGGCCATTGGTTAATTTAATTCCCTCACTCTCAGCAAAGTTCATTGTGATTCATTCCATGTGACAAAGAGCAGGCACAAGACCATCAGCTATAAGCAGTTCGTCCCATCAGATTGCCAAGACTTGCTGCCATCCAACAGCATGACTCAAGGTGCTTGGTACTTAAGGTGCTAAATCATTGTCTTACTTCAAAACCCCAACCTTGAGGATAGACAGTTCTGCAGTTCTCTGGGGGATTACCTTCTCCTCAGTATGTGCAGAACCTGAGTGCTTGGAGAACTAAACATCCCATCTCTTGAGAAAAGAGCAGCAATGTGGCACACCAGCTGTCCCACTCTTCCACAGCTCTTTTGGAGCTCCTAACATACTGATCCCTGAACTGCTGTGAATGCAAAATAACTGTCTCATTTTATCAGGAAGAAAAATGTTTTTCTGTTTTCAAAACAGGTGACCAGAATAATATTCAAATCAGACCACAATCCCAGTTCTGCCTTAATCAGTTGAGACAGTGGGAAAGGAAGAGCTGTTAATCTACCAGGAGAGCTGGTAGTGAGAGCAGTCTGGAGATGGGGAAATATGTTAAGTCCCCCAAGAAGTGCAGGAGGAAGGGCAGTACTCCGTGTTGCAGTAACTCCTCTTGACGCACCTTGCTATCAGACTTTCAAGCACAGGAGAGGCTTTGGAGTTGCTGATAATCTTTTTCTGCCACACATGTCACCAAAGACAATTTCTTGCTCTCTGCTATAGCAGAGGTTATATCACTGGGGTTACATTAGCTAAAAGTAATAGTTATGGAAAATGTCATCAAAATGTGCAGCAGATGGTTCTGCTACTTAGGTTTGTCAATATAGCTAGGCTGTGTGAAGATGATCATATCAATGCTAATCGAGACCATTGTGGGACTAAATGAAAAAGGCAGTGCTGGCAAATACGAGGTAAATGATATTGAAAGAATACTTGAAGTTCTTATATTCTTCAGGATTTCTAAATGAATTGTCCTATAACAGAAGAAATGGGGGAATTGATACAGGTAGATCATTGAAAAGATGCTGCCTACACGTTTAAACTTGAGACTTCCAGAGGACTGCCAAAGATCTTAGGTGGCACGAAAAAAATTATAATGAGGAGAGATTTAAAGCAACAAGCAAAAAAAATAAAAAAAATTTGTAACAATTAGAAAGGAATAAACACTGAAAATTATTTAGGCTTTCCTATTGCCTTTCATAACAACTAAAAATACAATCAATGAAGTGGCAATGTGTTTAAAGCTTTAAAAATAAATTCATAGTATATAGTAACCATTGGAACCTTTTACCACACTACATAATTGATATTAAATAACGATACTACTGAGATTTGCTCCAGCCAGCACTTTCATTTTGAAGCTGGCACGATGGCAGCATGGTATTGAGTAGTAGCAGCAGATTCAACTCAATAGAAAGAAAATTTGGGGCTTATTTTCTCTCTGAAGATACGGATCGGTTGATGATTCAGATCATTAAATGCCATTTAGATAGGCTATAGGCCAGTCATGACCATCATTATCTGAATTTTCCTAGATCTTCCTCTGAAACATCCGGACTGCCCAGGACAAAAATCCCTGCAGATCTGTATGGCACTGGGCTACTATGATATAGGATGTGTATGTGCAAAAATATGCTTGGGTTTGAAAATGCAGACATACTGTTCTGTACCTGAATTTCTGCAGAAACACACTTCACATTCATCAAGTTACAGATAAATCAAGCAGCTTTGGGGGTTTTGTTAAAGGAATAGGCAGAAGCAAAAAAAAAAAAACAAACATTGTTTCCACACGCACACACACAAAAGTGTTCTAAGATGTTTCTATGGCTGAGTTTTTTACTGTTTTGATAGCAGAGAATAGGAAAAATGCACTTAAGTTAGTTTTTCCTTATGTGGTATAAAAATTCTCATCTAAAGCCAGGTTTATCACTTCTTGTTTCTTCTCTAGTCAAATGTAAATTAAATGCAGAGTGGAAACTGGTTGTATCGTGCCACATTTTGGTACATTCCAGTGTGGGGTATGTAAATAAAGTTGTCACAAAGCCCAGCAGTTATTCCTATTATCCTGGGGTGACATGTGAAGAATGTGGAACTAGGCATTTATATTAGGACATCCTGAAGATATTGGCCTGGTGGTAAAACCCAGTTATGGGAAAGTAATTTATACAGTGTCAAAAGGAAAGCATATACCACACATATTGTCTTTGTCAGAGTGTTCACTTCAGAGGTTAAGGGAGTGATGAAAGCATTTGTCATGTTAAATTAGTTTTTAGCTCTTCAGATTCATGCCAAACTTGGAGGGAAAAAAAAAACAAACAACCCACCAAGCATAAAGAAAGTAGGAGAGGAAAAAGAGTCACCTTGTGTTTTTCACAAAGTAATTGCTGCCAAACATAAATACCACGTTTTTGTAAGCCCCTGCACTGTTCTGATTTCTGCCAATCTAACTTTGAGCATCAAAGAACGTCTGACCATCAGCATGTCAGTACATTCAAAATGTGGTAATTTAAAGTGACTAGACTTTCTTTTGTTGGAGGAGGGAACAAACCCGCAAAAACTATTTCGTGTGGAATTCAAAGCCTTTCCCATGTGTTACTGTTAGGCCTGGTGTCTTATAAAAGCAGCAATGGTCAAAGTCCTGCATGTAGCACCGGTCTTGGAGTCACGTATTTACTGGCTGGATTGTTCTGTTCCATCTGATGTCATTGTCTGTGACTGGAAGGAGGGAAGGGAAAAGAAAGTGCAGACTGTCTCACCAGTTGTCCCAAGGTCTTGAAGTCTCTCTTCATTCCCTTCAGAATATGGGATGCAGATTTCTCCCCACTTGTCTGGAAGATCAGTAGTGGGTAGTAGTCTGATGACTGGATCAGTCTGGGGAGTTTCCCAGTGTCATCCCTGATTCAGGCTCCAGGAAGACTACAGACTTCCCTATGATGAGGGTCAGCCTGGCATGTTGGGTCCTCTGTTCTCTTTAGAAGTGAGTCTCCAACAGCTACGACTCTTCTCTTCCTTGTGGCAGAGGTTGTTCTATGACTGGAAGGCCTATCTAAGTATGACAAGACCTCTGCTATAGGTTGCCTATCATCTACACCCCCATCAGACTTGGATGCCTTCCAGCGGGACCTCAGAAATATTTCTCAAAGGCACCTGGAGAGATGAGGTGAGCAGGGAGTGCACTCACATTCTGCCACAGCCATGACCTTGCCTCCACTCACCTCTTTCATTTAGGCTTCTGTCTTGCACCTGCCAGGGGTAGGATACAGGGGCCCCTGGATCCTGGATGCTATCTGGCAGGTGCTCCCATTTCTGCTGCAGGGAGGGCAGAGCCTGGCTTTACCAGTCTCTCTCCTTTTCACATTCGCTTATAGTCCTCAGCCTTTCAACCTCCTGTTTCGGCTCAGCCAGCAAGCTGAGCAGATCATTTCCCTGCTCACAGCCAACACAGGGCTGTCTCTGCAGTCTGCCATTGCAGTTGCAAGGCTTTGGCACTCCCTGCAGCCAAGTCCTTGGACACCTACCTGTTCGTGTGGTACCACTGTCTGGGTCACCACAGCTTTTGCCCCAGTTGCAGCCACCACCATTCCTGCCTGTGTGCCTGACCCCAGAAGCTGCTGTGGCATGCCCAAATGACTCCCCGTGGCCCTTCCTGTTGAACCCTATTCCAGATGTATCATTTGGGCTTAAAAACACTTGAGGTTTGAGATAATAAAGGAAGGGCTTAACTGCCAAAGGGTCTGGCAGCTAATTAAGCAAATCAAAATATCTTTTTTTATTATTCCCTATAGGAGTCTGGAAAATAGCTATGCACAGGGCAAATTTTGCTAATTTCTTGCTATTAGAAAGCATCGTAGTAGGTGCTTTAATGATTAAAGACATATAGACAGATAAATGGTTAATTTGTTTATCCCTCTTGTATCCAAAACATATTCATTCCTTTCTGTGACAGACAAAATTTAAGGGGATTCTGAAAAGAATTAGACTTGGAAGAAGAAGTCTTATCCTGCATCAGATAGATGTCCATACTACAGTTTGTATTAAATGGTATTCTGTAGGTTTTTTATGCCTACTTTGATTACTTTCTTCCTATAAATGAGTCAAGTATTTGCTAGTGTAAATGTTTGTGTAGAGTTTCTTGTTCATTCATGTTTTTATTTTCTTCCACCTAAGTCCAGTTGTTGTTTTGAACTCGAGTCCACAGATGAGGATTCATCAGAAGTTTGCTCAAGTGCTGTCTTATGTATCAATTGATTTTTATTTTTTCCTCTCTCAGCTGTTTTTGACAAATGGCAGCCTATGTTTCATTTGGTTTCTTATGCTGTATTTGTTATATTTCACTTGGAGAGTCAGAAAACCACTGACTCTGTCTTGTCCAGACTTCACTGAAATTAAGTATGCTAGACATTTTGGAAGCTAAGACTGAAAAAATGAGAAAGTCATCCAAAGATGGAGCCTCTGAGAGGCAGAGGTCATCTGGCTGCCAATCATTGCTATCAGATTCACTTGAAATCAATGTAAACCAAGGGAACTCTGCATCTTGCAAGATTAGCTGATGACAGAAGGTTCTGTTCTTAAATTTGCATTGAAAATAGATGTCAGTTAGGGGGCAATAATTAAATTTTAGAATATGCCTGTCATATTCTAAATGTCACACATTCAGTGATTGCTATTGACTGCTATCAGTCAATCTGAGAGACAAAAGAGGAGTAGTAATAGCTCTGTAAGCTTGTCTGATGCTACCTCTGAGAAGAGAGGCTTTGAGCTTTTCAGGGAAAAGCATCCGGCCCCATTCCATACAAAACATCTGCACTGGTGCAGGGAATGGTGGAGCCTGGCTCCAGGAACTTTCCATGTGGCTTTCTGGCTTAGAAAGGGCTCTATTTCACAGTCCAAAGGTGAGACAGATTCATTAGGTGAAGGAGATCGTTTTCTTAGAAACAAAATGCCCCGGCTGCTGTACCTGTCTAATGCCACATGGATTTTGATGTGAAATTACTTTGGTATGGTTTACCTCTGCTTTGCTTGAGTTGAAAATAAAAGCTTGATCTACAGATTTGTTCCAAGAAAAGCCAACATACCTATTGTTTTGCTTAGCAGAAATCTCAGAGATAATGGGAATAGCTACCTTTCAGCATGAAGGGGCAGTCTTATCAGCCTGTTCAATTCTCCTTGTCTTTGTTGAGGATTTTCATACAGTAAACCCCAGCACTTGAAACTAGAGTGAGACTAATGTTTCCATAACTCACTAAGTGTCATCACATGCTTAGCGCTTGAAATTGAAAACCATTTGTGCTTAGCTACCGAGTGGAACAAGCACACTCTGAAACCCTGGCAAGGAACAGGGAGGCTAAAAGGAGGTTATCTTTTGTGTGTTATTGAGGCTGTGATTTGGGGACGCGTTTTGGTTTGGGTTTTAGTGTATATTTCACAACACAATCTAGGATGGGGATGAGAAAACATTTTTTACAGGTGCTGGTACTGCTGCACGGAAGCTGTTAGAATGTACTGCTGTTTCTTCAGTGAAGTAACTGCCTTGCTGGTGCTGGCTGTATTCGCTGATGCTACACTGCTCGAAACATGTGGTGTGGCAGAAGTTACTAGCACAAAAATGAGCAATGTGGTGTAATGGGATAGCAATGTCTGACCTGGGCATTTTAATAAGGTAGTGCTTCAAACGAGCTGGTTTTAGGAGTAACGTTACTGTTCCTACAGTACAAGTTTGGTCTTTTTTTCTACTCAAAGCTGCAAGACTGCTTCCTCAGAGGCACTTGCCTGTTTGGTTTGGTTTGCTTTGCTTTTCTCAGTTGTAAAGTACATGCTGTGCTTCACATGTGCTGTTTTTGCCCTGCCATGCACAAACTAGGAAATATCCTGAATTTCATAATGGCTATGTAACAGACTCTATTTTTTTTTCTTTCAGCAATGAAAACACTGAGGGGTTTTGTTTTGGGATTTTCTGTCTGTGTTTGGTTTTTTGTTTGTTTTTGTAGTCCAGGATTTAATTCCAGAATCACAGGTACAAATTCTTGTCAGGGCAAAGTGAGAGTGAAGATAAGTAGATGCAAAATAAGTCTTGCAGAGAGTCAGAGGGGAAAGATTATGAAGAAGCTTTGAGACATTTCATTGAGCTATGCTTTGTAACTTAGCCAAACATACTGTTGTGAGACCTTTTTTCAGTGAGGATAAGGGATATTGAAGATGCCAAGTCAGAGATACCTGTCAGATAAACCTGTGGTCATTCTCTCTGAAAAGTCGATGCTCAATATCAGTGCAAAATGCCTCATTTCTCCCTGAGGAAGCATTGCTCTGAGCAGCTGTTTATATTGAGATCACCACTTGATTATTTATGGTTTAATTTTTATTGATTATTTGTTGCTGTGCTTCTTTGTTATAACTCGTTGTGTTGCCCTGCACTTAATGTGCTTACAGATTTAATTAGTCTAAGTGTAGAGGTCCATGTTTGCCTTTAGGAATAAAACAGGGTAATCGATCTAATGACATGGTGTGGATTTTTCAAGTGTGGCTAACATAGCTCTTAAAACTCTCTTATGAAAGGCATGAAAAACAAAAAAAAATACTGAAGTGTGCTAAAGATATAAGAGAATATTCAAGGGATATTCAAGGAACTTGCAGTAAGACAAAGTACAAAAATAGAAATTAATTCAAGTTGTGAAAATAATAAGACAAGGTAACAGACTACAGAAATTACGGAGCAAAAGGAGTCGAACAGTGGGAAGAGAAGTAACACATCACTAAGAAATGACAGAAAATTTTACACACCATGTAATGTGGTGAAATTAGTTCCTTCCAGTAACACCAAAAAACTGTATGAAGAAATAGATTTTGCAGCATCATACTTGGAGCTACCTCCCAATCTAACTACTCAGATACAAAAAGAAGCCCCAGACATCTTGTATGTTCTATATGTTCATAATAAAGTTGGCTTGCCATGGCCACTGAATTTGATTACCTAACATGTTATGGTGTGACTGGTTCTTAGTTCTTTATATGATTGCCTCATCATCAGGAAAAACAGCATCTTCCATCACAACCTGTCTCATCCCTGGGACATATTTTTCACTTGAGACTTAGGTTTACAAGCTTATAGAATAATTCAGATTGGAAAGGGCCTATGGAGATCTCTGCTCCAATCCTTCTGCTCAAACCTGAGCCATCTCTGAAGTCCACTCTAGTCTTAGAGACCTCCAAGGACAGAGATTGCATCACCTTCCTGGGCAACTTGTTTGCTGCTTGGCTGTCTGCACAGGGGAAAAAATATTTCCCTATATCCAGATTGAACTTTGCTTCAATGTATTTACCCTTTATCTGTCATCCTCTTGCCACAAACCAGTGTGAAGAGCCTGGTTTTCTCTTCTTCATGATCTGCAGATACCAACAGGCTGCTTTTAAGCCCCCACAGCCATCTCTGCCCCATGCTAGATGAACACAATTTCCTCACCCCTTCTTCCCAGGACAGGTGCTTCAGCCTCAAATATTCAGTTGGTGCCTTTTGGACTTGCTCTGGTTTATTGATGTCTTTGTTGTATTGGAAGGTCTGGGAAGCAGATTGATGAGTGCAGAACAGATGGGGGTAATCATCTCACCCAATCTCCTGGCTGTGCTTTTGTTCCCACATCCCAGGATACTGCTGGCTTGCTTTCCATGCTGCTAGCTCATGTTCAGGCTCTGTCCAGTGGGACCCCAAGGCCTTTCACATGGAGCTGCTCCCTAGCCATTTGGTCCCCAGTTTGCACCAGTGCAAGTAGTTACTCCCATTTCTGGTAATTGGAGGCATTTTTGGTTGATAAGTGCTAAATTCTTACAACATGTAGTCCTTTGACTGCGTATGAATGAATTAATGTTTGTTTGCCACAACAGAGTTTGACCATGCTGGGTCTAGTTAAGCCAAAGCCTATTTCATTTAATAGAGTAAGGAGTGTACGGAGGAAAGGCTGCTTTTTTGAATGATGCATCTGTACTTTCTTGCTTCATTTCTCATAATCATTTCTGGCATGAGAAGCTTGAATTATAATGCCAAAATGAAGAATGTAGTTGGTTAGAAAAATCGTGTTTTGACTTGTATGTTGAGCAGATTGGATAATGACAGAATCACTCTCAAGCCCTACTGTGTGATTGTTACACACTATTAATGTCTTTATCCTGGCTATTCCTAAATAATTACTAGGCAAGCATTTGTATTAATACAGTTCCTGAATGGAAGAACAATTTAATGTTCTTCTGTTCATCTTACAGAACCTTACCTAAAACTTTAGATATGCCCTGAGTTTAGTTTGTTTTCTTCCCTGGGATGTCCAGATTTATCCCCCTGTGTTGTGTTGAATTTTTCAAAGGCAATATACATAATGCATAGCAGCACTGCAGTTAATTTAATTTTAAGCTTTTTTTAATTTACTGGTTGGTTGATCAGCTGATTTCCACCCAGCATTTTTCTTACTAAATACTTTCTGAGGAAAGGCAGAGAATGGAAGATGTGTTCACATACTCATGGCAGCCCAGCGCCCTATTTGCTGGATGAGAAGCGTGCTCTGTTTCTGTGGTCCTTCATTGGCCTTGACCTGAATTGGTCAAGGTTCTTGGAAAGGTCAGTTTGTCTGTTGTACACATGCTGCTTTGTACCTGTGTGCTAACAGCTGCCTTGTTTAAATCTGAGTGTGCTGCACTATTCTTGCGGGTACATTTAGTATTTTGTATATTTGCGTCTTCTTTCTCCTTCAGTTTTCTCCTTTCTCCTGCAAGAGATTTTTGTGAGCTGCATGTGACTAATACAGTAATCGGGCTGAAGAATTTGGAGGAAGGCAAGAGTTTATCAGAAAGGCTTGTCCATGCCTGCTTCATTCAGCAGGAGGCATGAGCTACTGCTTCTCTGTGTCCCAGTTTGGCTGCATAATCCAACTTCAGTGGAATTGTACCAACAGCAAGTGGGAAGCCAACCTGCTGCTATCAAAAGATTTGGCAACGTACCTGAAATAATTCTGGGCAGTCAGAAGAACAAAATTACAAATTTTCAGTTTTAATTTAGGAGAACTTTGTGCTAC
This sequence comes from Psilopogon haemacephalus, assembly GCA_013396835.1. Lineage (NCBI taxonomy): Eukaryota > Metazoa > Chordata > Aves > Piciformes > Megalaimidae > Psilopogon > Psilopogon haemacephalus. The sequence continues at coordinate 1,055,045 of VWZI01003271.1, read as the reverse complement.
GCTTATGCCTCCTAAATATGGAAGCAAAGAAACCTCTGTGTAATTCTAGGGAAGCTGGTTTGAGCCAAGGCATTTGGTTTATCAGCAAACTCAGGTTTTGCACCTGACAGTTGAAATCTTAATTGAATTGGAGTTGTGAGGGTACAGTGTTTTCTTGTGCAGTAAAAAGGAGAGACTTCTGTAAGAACGGACTGCTGCTAGAGGGTTTCTGTGATTTGTTACAGAAAGCCTTTAAAAGAGAGGAAAATAGGGTTGATATGCTGAGAAAATTAGTAGATGCTGGAAGAACATCAGGAGTAAATAGCAAGTATCCCAAGGTAAATAAGCATAGATATGAACTCGTGAGGTCTTTGCTGGTCTGTGATAAATGCAAAATACTGGGAAGTGAAGTGAAACAGTTTTGTGGCAGACAGAGTGACCAGAGAAAAGCAATGTAGCATCATAGTCTCATTTACCTTCCAGTAATGGGTTGGTATGTCTGTATCATATAAGGGCTGAGGAGAGATCTGTGCGTTTTTATAAGAATATGGTGCAGAGCTGGGACCTAAAAATAGAGAATCAGGTTAAAACTGGCCACAAGGCAGCAGAGAGCACAAAGAGGAAAGGGATGCAATTTATGCCCGTAAGATTTATTGAGCCAAAAGTTTATTTCACCTGTTGTTTCTTCCTTCATATATATTTCCTTCTGCAGCTTGAGACTCCATTAATCACTGGAATGTAAACCACATGAAAAAAGAGAAAGAGGAACCTTTAATGGAGTCTGCTCATTAAAGAAAACAAACAAAAAAAAAAGCTTAGGGATCTGATTAGTCTTACTCTTACATGGGGAGGTTTAACTTTTTGAAAATGTTTTAATGTCATTTTAATTCTTAAAATAGTGTTATTGTCTTTACAGGTAGAATTTATTGTGACCCTTAAAACCATCAAAGTTCTTCCAAGTGGGTCAGGGATTTGGGGCTTGATTCATTAAGAGCGTTAGGGTCTCGTTCAACCAGAAGAATTTTTCTGCACCTCTGGAGGCTTCCTGAAAATCCTAAAATAAATAATAGAAAAATAGTGATTTAAAACCTAATTTCTAATACAAACCAGACCTGGCTGTCTAGATGAAGAATAAGCTTCAATAAATGGGAGACAGACGCAAGCCTCTTCAGTATGAAGAGTAGCGAGGATGCAGAAATAGAAATAGGTTTTTCATTACATGAGGGATTATGCTTGGGCCAGAAATGCCAAATATTCTGTGGACCGCAGCTGCACTTTCTGTCTGCTGTTGTATTATCTGGTAATAGTAAAACAATGATGTGATAGTAGAGACAGCTATTTGTTCTCAGAAATACAGAAAAGCTGTTTTCCCTTCCTTTGCTCAGATTGCCATATTGTACTCCATGGCATATCTTAAACTTCTGTCCTTCTGCAGCAAATGGGCTACAAATTAAAATATACATTCTCCTTGAGCATCACCTGAGGATGCACATACAGCTGCTGAGGTGCTCCCTTAGCCAATTTTTTCTTCTGTCATTCTGACACTCCTTAGTCAATTCAGAGCCTCGTTATTTGCTTGCACAACCTGGGTCATTGCAATTGCTGAAGCAGCCATGGGCAAGTGCTGCCAATTAGGTCTGTGGCTAAGGAAGGGTATTTCTGTTACTGGAAGCAGTGAACTTGGAGACATTTGAGGAAAAAGCAAGATGCATCTTGCTACTTGATTGGTTTTCTGTCATTTGATCACTACTCCGCAGTCTCATATTAACAGGGAAAATGGAAATAGTTTCAGGATACTGTTTGGTAAAGGGTTTCACTCAGTCTCATCCCAGAACATTTGCAAAGGGAAATTAGTGACATTGAAAAAACTGTGATTTTAATCTCTTGTATTGCATACAGATCTTAAACAGAGTGTGCTTCCTCTCCTGCTTTAGGACCTGCTTTAGGAAATACACACAGTTCTCTTCATCTTCAGATTCTTTTTTCTTTTTTTCCTGTCAAAAATCTATGTATGTTCTTTTTATAAAAATCACAGTGAAAACAGTCTGCTTAACTCCATTTCAGCATGCTGTGAAGTATGGGTTTAATATATTGTTTGACTTTTTAAAGATAGTATTCATAAATCTCTCCTCTTTTTTTTCCACATATTTACCACTAGAAAACTTTAAGCAGAAAAAAACTTTCAAAGACAGGGCAATTTGCCTAGCATTGCTTTGAAAGTTCTGGAATACAAACACAGGACAGGTAAATTGAAAGAGTGTGGTTTCCGTATTAGAGGAACAGATATTTAATATGGAATTCACAGGTTTGGAATTCTTAGATTCCAATTTCAAAGCTATCCCCATCCTAACCTGCATTTTGACCTGAGTCTGAAGTACAGATTCACGGATTGCATTGGGTTGAAAGATCATTTTGTCCAACCCCTCTGCAGTCAGCAGGGATGCCTCCAGCTTCATCAAGCTGTCTAGGGCCACTTCAAGTCTGATCTTGAATGACTCCAAGGACTGGGTCTCAACCATATCCCTGGGCAACCTGTTCCAGTATTTTAACACTCTCACTGTGAAGGTTGTCCTCCTGATGTGCAACCTGAATCTCCCCTGCTCCAGTTTCAAACCACTGACCTTTGTCTCATCACTACAAGCCCTTCTAAACAGTCCCTTCTCAGCCTTCCTCTATGTACCTTTCAGAAACTGAAATGTAGTTACGAATTCTCCCCAGAGCCTTTTCTTCTCCAGGCCATGAGGATGATCAGAGTGCTGGAGCACCTCTCCTATGAGGAGAGACTGAAAGAGTTGGGGCTGTTCGGTCTGGAGAAGAGGAGGCTCTGAGGTGACCTTATTGTGGCCTTCCAGTATCTGAAGGGTGCCTACAGAAAAAAGCTGGGGAGGGGCATTTTAGGCTATCAGGTAGTGACAGGCCTAGGGGTAATGGAGCAAAGCTGGAGGTGGGGAGATTCAGACTGGAGGAAGTTCTTCACCATGAGAGTGGTGTTTAAGCCAGGCTGGATGAGGCTCTGGCCAGCCTGATCTAGGGTAGGGTGTCCCTGCCCCTGGCAGGGAAGTTAGAACTAGATGATCCTTGTGGTCTCTTCCAACCCTGACTGATTCTATGATTCTGAACAGCCTGGCTTCATAGAAGAGTTTTGCTGATGAGTATTCCCCAGGACAGCACAATGGAGTGGTTCACACCACCGGGCAAATGTAGCTCACTAGAACAACCCATGCAGTCCTGGGTTTATTCAGGCACTTTTTCAAGGGCCCCAGACAAAGAAGAAAAAAAGTGAACTGGAGGTGATGAATTGTGCTACAGGACCTCCCTGGCAAGCACTGCCAGCTCTATGGCCAAGACCTTGGACTGTCAATTCATGTGGAGGATGCAAAGCCCTGTACCTGGCAGCTGCGTGCACTCAGTCATTTCCAGGGACTGCCAGCACATGGCCTTGGCCTTGGTTCATGAGGTCCATCCTATTTTTTATCTTCTGAGGATGGAGTCTCATCTGGAGTACAGATCTTGGCTTTTCCTAATAGAAATGTACAAACCAAAGGTCAGGGCACAAGGCCTTGGAATTCTAGTTCTCTTGACTCCTAGATCTTTTTTTTTTTTTCCAAGTGTCATCTATCCCTGCAGCAGATTTTACTTTAACTGCTCTCTATTAACATCTTCAGCTGTGTGCTACAACTCCTATACTCTGGTAATCCCAGAGCAGTTTGCAAAAGACATAATGGTTGCATATACTGCATACCTTGCTTTTTTCTTTGGCATATTCATGACTCTGCAATCATATCTTCTTTTTATAGTTGTACAAAGTGATTTCCCAAATTTACTAGTTGGGGGTTTGACAGATGAGTAAATTACTGAACACAGCAGACCGCCAGGAAGTATTTGTGTGGATGCTTTCATCCAAAATTTGCAAGTTTTCTTAGTATTACTGTGTCACCCCAAATCTTTTTCTTTTCAGACACAAAAGCCTTTTGTTTTTCTCACAAGGCAAAGTGGCCTCAAGTACCCAGGGTAAGATGTGGGGGGTTGGAGGCAGCAGTAATTCAGCCTTTTATTTTGCTCTGTGTAAGGTTTCTCATTAAAATCTTCAGATGAATGATTTACTGGTTTGATCAGAGAGCAGGAGAAAGGCTTGGAAAGTAAGCTGATTCTTTTAAGCAGTCACTGTTTAGGTAGTCTCAACATAATGGTTAGGCACATGAGTACGTGTAGATAAAGGTGAAGGCATAAAGTCGTGTTCAAGATAACAGGAAATCTTTGTTTCTCTTGGATGGAAATATAAACACAATCTTGGCTGAAGGAAAATACAAAATCCTAGAAGTTTTCTCATCACTCAAAGGGTCTGAAGGGTTGTGAGGCTGCTTCTTACCTTCTTTCATTGGAAAATCTTTTGTTAAATATGACAATTAAATATGTCAATACACAGGCAGTGTGCAGCAAATGTTCAGACTTTCATAAGTTATGCTTCTCAGTGCCAGTACTGGGCTAAAGGAGACCTTTGAAACCCATATGTGTCACTTCCATGAAAATACTCCCTTTGTCAACTCAGGAACTGGAAATCCTGCAATTGGTGTCTTGCTTTTATCAGTAATAGAGATGCCCTGCGTGCCATTTACAAATTGAGACAGTATTGCTTAGTATAAAATGCCATTTCACATTGAGCTCTCTGACTAGTCTGGTAAGATAAAGGTAATATTATTCTGTGATAGTTTTACATTCTAGGGTTTTTCCTAAATACAAACAGTGTTTTTCCTTAAAGCATTTTCTTGTAAGTTAAAAGTCCAGATTGAAATGGCAAGCTTAAAATAATAGAGTTTGGGCTGCAGATAAGGAGGACAAATTTGTAGCAGGCAGAATTATATTATTCATGTGTCTAGTTGGCTTATTGTTTGTGTATAAATATCTCTACATACATATCTCTATAGAGATTTTACTAATTTCTTTCACTGGTTTGTAGTGTGCTGCTAGATGCACTGAAGTACTGTGTAGATCATCTTTGGTGCTGTACAACAAATAGCTGACACTACTGTAAATTGACAAAAAATATGAAAATACTACTTCTGTTTTTTTAGCTTGATTATTTTATGTATATATCTGAATTTTACCCTAGGCTCATTCTTGAAAAAGATTGCATGGTTGCTAAGAAATGCACAGTCACATAATGTTAGGGTTGGAAGGGACCTCTAAAGACCAACAAGTCCAACTACTCTGCCAGATCAGCATCACCTAGAGCAGGTCACACAGGAATGCATCCAGGCAGATTTTGAATGTCTCCAGAGGATACTCCACAACATGTCTGGTCAGCCTGTTCCAGGCCTCTGTCACCTTCAAAGTGAAAGAGTTTTTTGCTATGTTCGTATGGAACCTCCTATGCTCCAGCTTGCACCACTTGTCCCTGGTCCTTTTGTTGGATATCACTAAGAGCCTGGTTCTGTCCTCCTGCCCACTTGCCCTTCACATCTTTGTAAACATGAATAAGGTCACTTTCAGTCTCCTCCAGGCTACAGAGACCCAGATTTCTCAGCCTTTGCTCATATGGGAGATGTTCCACTCCCTTCAGCATCTTTGTTGCTGTGCAGTGGAATCTTTCAAGCAGTTTCCTTCTGGAACTGAGGGGCCCAGGACCAGTACATGCAAGTGAAGTCAGGAATGGGCAAGTGAGCCATAGTTTGTTTAGGCTGTTCTGTAGCAGGGGAAAAGTTCACAGAAAAAGCTGGGACAGTAACTGGAAATACTTTTATTTACTTCAGTGAACCTCTCAGTATCCTGAAGTGTTTCATCTTTTGGAATTACATAGTACATATTGGCCCCAAATACATATGGGTAATGAACTATAAAATTGTAGTACTGTAATGAGAAATGTGAGTGAGACCCATGCTAGAGGGTTGGCTGAAGTCTCAGTGTAGTTTTGTGTTACTTTTAGCACAGCATACAAAAAGTTCTCTGAACGCTAAATGTAGATTCCTCCAACAGATTTACTTACAGATCAGTTGGATTTGGAGAAAACTGCTGTTCCATTTTTGTGAAGGAGACCACTAGAGAAAAACCTTTATGCAGAAGCCATTTAGAACAAAGCAGTTTATCCTAGTTGCAAAGTTAGGGAACATCCTCCTAACTCTCATTTTTGACAGGATGGATTTAAAACTGGCCGATAGCTGGGCAAAACTGGAGATGAAAGAGTTCTTAGGCACCTCTAAAGCTTTAAGGCCAAGTTTTCTCTCTGTTTCATGGGGTGAAGGTTAGATTCAGTCTCCTGTGAGCATGGTGGGAGACAAGGACAGCACAGATTTTTCACTTCCTCCTCTCTTAATGTAAGATCATCTGGATTTGGCCATCCGTTTCTTCCCTGCCCTTGGCAGTGGCACAGGCACCACTTCACAGTGTCTCTCTGGCACCATCAATCTGTTGTATGAGTTTGCAAGTCAGAAATGAGCTGGGATGCCATGCTAGGAAAACAAATAGCACTAGTGTCCTAGCCAAGGACTAACAGATGGGGCTGAGTTCTGCTATCCTCTTAGTAAATCTAGCTAGAAAATTGATAACTAGCTTTTTCAACTTAAATTGAAATCAAGTCCCAGGTCTACAAAAGGAATTCCATGTACTACATTATAGCACTTGCCTCTGTGGTTGAAGTTAGAGTTGATAGATGTCTTTTAATCGTAACCTTCCCCCGCCTCCAAGTGGTACTTGCTTGTGGGCATTTTGATTCTTGACATCTGGCCATCTTCAAGATGACCCAGATATTGCAGGTGCCTTTTGAGAAAATACAGTTTCAGATATGCACTTAGGTTTTATTAAGGGAAAACACATTTTATATGGGGCTCTCATAATTTAAAAAACAAAAACAAAAAAAAAGCCCGACTTGGTGTACAAGTCAATATTGTAAATATTATTATCCTTTTGGGGAAAAAAAAACCCCAGCAATAAAAATTTTGTAAGTTTTATTTATTTGTAAAGCAATAGCTGCTGTGATTGAAATTAAACATGGAATCATGCTGCTTCTGATTAATTCTAGCACAGAGGAGCCAGAAAAAAAGAGCTTGATTTTTCTGTAAGTAGGCTAAATTAGCTTCTGGTAAATAATGATACTTGGAGGGATCGAAAAGAAAGGCAAAAGTTTTATTTTCTGCTCAATGAAATTACTTATTTAAAAATAATGCCTGAAATTAAGGCTATGATTCACTGTTTCGAAGAATTGTGATTAATAATAGTTAATGCTGATTTAGCTTATAAGCACTTTACTGTGGGGGAAAATAAATGTTATTATTCCTGCATTCCAGACAACTAAATTGAGTTTCAGTTAAGTATATATTTTGCATTACTGTAAAAAATGGATCTTAGATCTGCTGGTTTTGGGCATCTGTTTTGAGTAGCATCAGGCTTTATATTCTGGTGTTTTAAAATAGTGAAATAATGAGATCTCATGAAGAGCATTAGGTTTCAGAAGGACATCGTAGCACAAGGTGGTAAAGTCAGATAGTTGATGTCTATTAAGGCAGCAAAACATGACAGAGAGTTCATGCCTGTTTCCAGATAGGTCAGGAGGGGAGATCCATCTGTGTGAATGAATGTTTGCGTCTTCTGATAATGAAGCATCTTTTTCACCAAGCATTGAAATGATAACATAAGATTCACTTTCCAAAGACTCTTAGATGTTCACATCAATTTTTATCACATTTACAGTGAGAGTGGTGAGACACTGAAGCAGGTTGCCCAGGAAGGTTGTGGATACCCCCATTCTGAAAGTGTTCAAGGCCAGATTGGATAAGGCCTTCAGCAACCTGGTCTTGTGGAAGGTGTCCCTGCCCATGGCAGGGGGGTTGGTCATGGCAGGTTCTTGTCCACAGAATTAATCAGGTTGGAAAAGACCTTTGAGATCATCAAGTCCAACCTGTTACCTAACACCATCTAATCAACTAAACAGTGGCACCAAGTGCCACATGCAATCTTTTTTTTAAACACTTCCAGGGACAGTGACTCCACTACCTCCCTGGGCAGCCCATTTCAATGGCCTAATAATTACTCTTTCTGCAAAGATTTTTTTTTTCCTAACATCCAGCCTCAACTTCCCCTAACACAGCTTGAGACTTTGTCCTCTCATTCTGTCACTGGTTGCCTGGGAGAAGAGACCAACCCCCACCTGGTCTCTTCCAAGCCAAACCATTCTGTGAATGTAGGAACCACATCTGAAGCAATGTTTTAACTTCATTTTGCATTACAGTAGGCAAAATGATTCGCTGTAGCTAACGTCTCAATACTTTTGTTTGTAACTAACATTTTGCCTGTTCTGATATTCTTTTAAAACTTAGTGTAAGGCTCAGCTGAGCTTTGGGGATCTGTCCATCTGAAGTTTTTTTTCACTGTCATGCCCCAGCTAACCAGCTGTTCCTCACCTAGTTCCATTTTCCTGGCTAGCTTTATAAAGGAGAGGGCTGTAGCATTGGGTACTACCAAAATCACTAAAAGTTCCCTCTGGTCACAACCTTGCCTATCTGTTGTTTAGTTTTAGACACCACATTACTGTCCCTGTGAGGCAAAGTATTGCTTTTCAGGCTGTTTGCTGGGGAAATGCTGCTTTTTGGGGGGAGTGCAGGTATTTCTGCACCTTTTTCCTCTCTGTAAGCTGAGCAGAGGAACAACAGAAAAAAGCATTGCCCAGCTCTGGGAAGGTTCTTTGGAGGGGAATCAAGCCCCATGGCATTATGCGAATGCACTGGCTGTTAGCAGGATCTGAGATGACAGCCATTGCTCACACTCAGTGCTAAGTCAGTGTTTACCTTTATTTTATCTGAGCTATATTAATTTTCCACAATAGACAAGAATAATGAAGCAATTTCTTCAGAGTCAGAGTGAAGCTGGACCATCTGGGGAATCTTTCACTGCTTCTCCTATTCTGAGAATAAATGGCAAATACTGGGTTCTGGGGATATGAGTCTAAAGGTTTTTATTAGCAGTATATTCAAGTTAAAAAATAAAATGAGTTACAGTGCAATCTGATGTGGTGGAAGCTGTAGCAACAATAATTAAATACTTTAAACTCATGCTTTGTTCCGAAGGGAAGAAGATAAGTTTTCTATTTCCCATGCAACAGGATGAAAAAGAGCTGTACTAAACAAGGCAAAAGAGCAGTGTTGTTACTTTTGCTTTCTGCTTGATTTTCTTTTTGGAGGGAGCAGATCCCAACCTCCTAGTGAAGCTTTTAAAATTGCTCTGCTTGCACAGTAATCTGTCTTTACCCACCTCTGGTTTACTCATCCATCTTCTAAGGCTGATACTAGAAACTCCTCCTTTCAATGCTTTTACATGTAGGAGTAGTCATCTTTTGTTTGTGCTACTGTTAGTGGTGATAATGTGTTTTCTCATTTAAGAGTCTGCAGGCATCTTGAGTTTGATTTCAAGGAAAGTAATTTATATGTTATTTCTAAAAAAAAAAAAAAAGGGCCTTGCAAAGGGAAGATAAAATATAGAAAGATGAGAATGTTTGCAATACTTATTTGTTTGGAACGTTGACAATTGTTTGACAACAGTCACAAATTGCTTTTAACATTTTTAATGGTTCTTTTGTGGAGAAGACAGGGAATATTTTCATCTTGACAGTTAAGTTCATGATTTCATCCAAATAATGTGATAGAGATTAATTAGCAGAGATGTTGCAAAGCTGCCTTAAATCACTTGTCTTTCAATAATAGATGAATAAAACTGGATTTATTGTTCTTGATTGTTTGATTCTGTAGAGTTTTGGTGTGTTTCTTGGATAGCTTTTTGTTCTTTCATTTCCCTGTGTAATCAGTTTAGAGAAGTGCAAGTTTTGTTGATGTATATGAATTGAAACAGACAGGTATGTCTTATTTTACTGCTTTGAAGATTGCTGTTTAAGTGCTTCTATGCTGGTGTGACAGCAGTGGTATGCTGTGAGAAAGTGCAGTAGCTTCAATCTGCAGCTTTCGTATGCCACTGCCTGAGAATTTCTGTCAGTAGCTCACGTGTGCAGACAGTGAGAGTCTTCCTCCTTCCTGTCTTCTTCCTCTTCTCAGGTTCCATATATTTTTGTCAGTTATCACCACAGCAGGTGTTTTACATCAGGCAGAGGCAAACAAATGTGAATGAAGTAGCACAGTAATTTAGCGATTGCCTTCCCAAGCAGACTGTGAAGGGAAGAGCGCTCCTCTCTGCTCTCGGTGGGCAAGGACACCAAGGCACAGCACAGCCATCCACAAGGAAATTTTAAGGTAAACTAAGCTAAGCAGCATGCTGTGGCTAGCAGCTGGAAGATGTCCAAGAGGAGTGACCACCAGAGCCTGTGCCTGTGGTGGGGTCAGTGCCAGGGCCTGGGTCCAGGACTGCGTGCCTCTCTCCCAGCAGCTCCCAGGCAGGCATACACAAGACAGTTCTGTGTCCCTGCCACAGATAGTTGTTCTTTGCCATGCTTGTGGCAAGAAAATATTTCAGTAATGATAAATTTTTGTCTTTTAGAAAAAAAGGAGGAAAAGTAGCAGTATTATGCTTTATCACTGAACTTTTTGTCAGCACAGCCTTCAGGATGCCAGCGCGCATTCTTTCCTCCAGCTGACTTTGGGGGCTGCTACTGAAATCAGTGGAAACCACAAAACTTATGACAAGTGGCCATGCAACACTTCAGCTATTTATCTCCTGTAGTAAAACCTGAATACCCTTGCCATTGAATTTAAAGGATAGAGAGGGTGAATAGCCTGGAAAATTAGGCCACCAGTTAAGAGATGCCTTAAGGACCAGGTGCAGATACAGGTGAGATGTTTGTGTTGTGGTCCCATTCTGCAAAATTGTTTCTCTTAATTGTGGCTTTTAGTGCTGGCAGAGCTATTCTCAAAAGTAAAGTATGCATTTGTAGGTAGGACTTTCGGCTACTTGCTCCCAGCATGCTGATATTTTAAGGGTTGCTAAGATACAGGTAGAAAAGCCAAGTTTATTTAATACACTTTATTGAATGCATTTGATAAAATATTTCTATGGTCTGTGGTTCACTAGGTTTTATCTGAGGCTTTGCTGAAGTGGAATTGTCATGAAAAGCAGTATGGACTTGATTCATGATTGCATTATTCCTTTTTCACACTGATACAGCTACACTGAAAATAATTGGCTTACACCAATGGGGCATGAAGAAGATGCAGGGATTAATATGGCTGTGTATCTTGATGTATGTGCCAGTTTCTGTTCAGCATTTGCTGTAACTTAAGAAAAAGCATAGGGTAAATGACATCAAATCACACTATTAAAAAAAAGATTAAAAGGAAAACCAAACAAAACCACTGTGGTGGTTTAGCAGTTACCTGCCCCTCCCCCCCACCACCCTTTGAAATAACCCAGGCTAGACTCAGAACAGCTGGAAGTTGATAAATGAAGCTTTATATTTACAGCAATGCTCAATATACACGCAGATATTTACAATGTATAACAGATACTTACAGATATATACAGTGAAAAGGAAATAAAGAAACACCACACCCCTCTCAGAGATCAAAATCCCCAAGAGGGGTTTCTAACCACCCCCTACCACCTTTCCCTCCCTTCCCCAATCTTATCTCACCATCTGTTGATGCAGCAGATAGGCAAAAGTTGATTGGCCGGAGGGTTAGCAGTAGGAAAAGAAGTTAGTAGAATTATTCAAAATCAGTTACAAAAGGCAGGGATAAAGGAGCCCTGCAAGAAGCAGCCACAGCCCAGAGAGGCCTAAAGCAGTCTGACTTATCTATATTTGGGTTACAACTCTTAAAACAATTTTTTTTCCTCTCTCAGTAGAGCTCTAAGTGGAGTAGCATCATCTGTTTTCCTCTCTCCTAATTCCTAATCCAAATCCTCTAATTAGTTCAAACCAGCACAATCACCAAACAAAAACATTTTCTTGTTCTGTGCAGTAGAACTGATTTGAAACACTTATCTGCTCAGAATTTTCTCAAAATCACACTTTTTTCTTGTCCTGTATTTAAAAATTGATAACCAAAGGGAAAAGACTGTTGAGTTTTAAAAACAGGGTTTAGGTTGTTTGGGTTTTTTTAATGTAATTATGTCACCTACTGGTAAGACATAATTGAACTTGAGGTTTGCATTATGCAGGTGACCTTGACTAAACTTTTGCCATTTGAAAACTTAATTTGATAACCTAAACTATCTCTAATACCAGAACCAGTTTATGGCTTGTGTAGCTCCCACCGAGGACCCTTTGTATTTGGCAAGTCAGAAAGTGACTCTTTCTGCCTCTTTTGGGATGCTTTTAGGCTCTGTTTACAGAGAAAATCACTACAAGGCAGCAGTTCAGAGTGAAGCTGAATGATCTTAGGAGTCTGCTTCTTGCCTACGGCTCAAAGAACCAGCTTGTAAACTCTCTAGAGGTACCTAGCTTGCCAGTCTCCTGGAACCAGTAGCCCTTTATTGGCCTCATCTTTGGGAATAATCTCTGCTCCGTTGCTTTCTGCACATGGAGGCAGGTTTATGTCATGAGGATAACATTGCTGGGTTGTGCTTGATGCATCTTCCAAGCACTGAAATAGTTCCTCCAAGGGCAAAGATGACTGTAGTATGTGTGCTTGGTGGATGTAATTCACTGGCTCACACTGCTATGCTATATTGGTTATGGAAAGAATAAATAATGTATTTCTGTCTGTCAGTGCCCTTTGCTCACTCCTCTCTTCTTCCTCCCTCAAGGGAGCCTGGAAGCTCAGGTTTTTAACTTGATTCAAGTTTTCATACTTTATCGGATATTTCTGAGTGCATGAGAAGGGAAAAGAACAAAAGAATGATTACATACCTTTAAGTGCCTGAAGATGAAAATCCTCAGTCTTAATTTGTCACCTTTGAGCCACTGTTCATTTTGTTCTTGAGTAAATACTTTCCCAGAAGCACTGGTGACAAAAGCAGTTGTCTGCATGCATGTCCCCCTATAAGCATGTCTTAGGTTTGATCCCAGTGGTGCTTACCCAGATTTGCATCACGCGGAGTATAGAATAAAGCACATTAAAGACAGAATGTTCATGACAGATCTGAAGTACAACCTTGATTGGAATATATCCCGTTCTTTATAGCAAATTATTTTTTTTTTAAGGGATCTTTTAAAAGGCATAAGGTTTGTGATTGCTAATCAGAGTAAGCTCCCCAGTTGTATCTGATGACACCCTTCCACAGATTCTCCATTTCTGCTTTCTAGCTCCCTCACCAAGCTGTATCTGAGCTGTCACGTTATGGGTGAAATCCTGATTTTTGCCTGCTCTTGCTGGAACCGTTTGGCAAAGTTAACATTTGTCTCTCTTTTCCAGTGCCCCACGCACTGACACAAGTTCAAAAAGTTAAAGCAATCAAATAGTTTCATTTATTTCAGTGGCAGATCCAACAGTTTGGGGATTGCCAATGATAAATGCACTAGCTGCAAGATGATCTTAGGTTAATAAATCCTGGGTAGCATCCAGTGAAGTCAGAGACACAAACCTATGCAATAGCTCCAATATACAATAAAAATGCAGAAAAAAGTTAAGCCATATATAGAGGGTGCATTTTCTACCAAGAAGGGTGTCCATGTACTGGGGGGAGGAAAGCACAGCCCATCACCATACTGGCTCTTAATGCTGGTGGTGGTGCTGGTCAGCAGTTCAGCCTCTAATCTGTACAGGTGCATGGTGTTGTTCCTCCCCAGGTGTAGGACTCTACACTTACTCTTGTTGACCCTCATTAGGTTCCCCTTTGTCCAGCTCTCTATTCTGTCTAGCTCTTGCAGAATGGCTACACAGCCTTCTGGTATATCAGCCAGGGTGTGGACAACTGTTAGATAGGGAATTTAATCTTTTGCTTCTGATTATTAGAAGAAGAATTGGATGGCATTACAAGCAGATAAACATTAGTGTTTTCCTGCTAGCAGATCTGACTTATGATGCCAGTGAAGGCTCTGTAGGAGACTCAGCTCAGTGTAACTCCACATCTCCCTGGGCATCAAGGTATGTCTCTTTAAAAAATAAAAATCAATAAATAAATAAATAAATAAACCAAACATATATTTATATATATTCCACCCTTTCTGGGTATTACAATTCTGCTGTTTTGTAAAAGCAGAGTTCCAAGCAAGGGATCTTGGTCAAAATCTAGTACATGTTTACTGTAGTCTTGCTGTTAGTGTTTGTGTCCCTGCAGGATTTAAACAGTACCATGTATGCATAGACTTTGGCTTCATCTGGGATGTTTAAAGTTATTAAATATGGTTAAGCAGTGGACATTATTAAAAGCATTACTCGAAGGGCTGGATGGTATAATCATGCCTTCTGATTTCCTCCTTTAGGGCAGCCCATGTTTTAATGACCTCATTGGACTTTCATGAACTTGAAAGAAGCCTAAACCTGCCAAATGTTAGGTCTTGGATTTCTTAATACACCTTTTTGTTACGAGTTAGCGTTCATCATACTCTGCTCTTTATCTCCACTCATAAAAATGCTTTAAAATAGATGAAACTCAGTGATCAAATAAATGCTTCCTTTTTAACCTGGAAAAATATGCATGATTTAAAAAATAATTTCAAATGGAACTTCCCTTTATTACCAGTGCTATTGTGAGAACTGGGCTGCATGCCATACAGTTCATCCCTTGCCAGAACTGGGGCATAACCAAGTTTGTTTAGCAGGCTTTTCATGAGTGTCAGTCCGTACATTGAAAGCTCCTATCCTGTCACCTGTTTTTAAATGCTTCAAATTTAGTAAGCCTGCTGCAGATGGTATCAGGAGTTTTACTGATCTGAGGCCTTGGGCAAATTCATTTGGATTGCTTTGACACCACATATTCAAAATTCAATAAAATAAGAGGGTCTGATGGTGCAGCTGCAGCATATCCCCTCCAGCTGGGTAAGCCGAGACGTTTCAAGGCCCTGGACTAGCAAAGCCTGGGTGTGATGTACAGATTATAAAGAGAGCTGCCAGGGAAGAGGTTTTGGCAGGCTGGGTGCAGCAATACCCCCTGCCAGCAGACTTGGGAGTAACAGTGGCTTTCATGCTACATGCCATCTTTTGCTGGCATTCCTAGAGAGAAATTTGTTGGTGCAATAGTGGCGGCAGGCCAGTGGGAGGGGATTGCCTCAAGGGTAAGGGGATGGAATGTAGGAAAAACAATAAAATCAAAACGCTCCAGTTGTTTTGAAAGTGATTGGCTATCCTGAACACCTTGGTAGGGATCCAAAATGATCTGCTCCATGGGCGGGTTTTGTTAAATTGCATTCAGAAATCATATTTGCCCTTGGGCAAATACTCTTGCTTTTATGCATACTAGGCAAGTCACATGCACCAAAATGGAATTCACATGGTGCTTTAGTCAAAAAGCTAATGTCAGTCATCATACCTTTTATGCATATCCAGTCCCTTGGTTCTTTATGCCCATTTAAATATGCAGAAGTGGGTTTTATTATTACCTTGCCTGTAAAGCACTGATATACGTATAGGCTATGTAATTTATTGCAGTGTAGACCCTTCTCTGCATATCTATTCAGCACTTACAAATATAAATTAAAATCTAGAGGCATAAACCACTTTGCTCGTTGGGTTCTGATTTTCTGAGATTTCTGCTGTTAAACTGCAGAGGTATTTCCTTTATGTGCCATGCGCCTGTGCTTTCCAAAGAACTACTTCAGTAGCAGTACAGAGCTTATCTTTGTAGCATTGTAGAACCTTGCATCCTTGTGAGCTCCACAGTTCTGGCACCACCAGCACAGTGCCTAGAGGTGAGATAATCAGAGAATACATGCAGGGACGTTATTTGAGTGCCATATCATTGGGCTGCACAGTATGTCCCTAGTTACTGAAAGGGCTACCATGAAATTTAATTTAGAATTTTACAGACACATTTTGAATTGGAAATCTCTGTAATAACTTTCCCTTTGCTCAGCCTTTTAACTGTGAAATTCAATTGGGGAGATTTGAAGCAGCAGGTAGTGTCGCAGCACTCTAGAGGGATTTTGCCAGAATTCAGCTAAAGTGCTTGCAAGTGTCATTTCCATATTTAACTAATTTCAGTTTTTAATTAGCTCCGTGTGAAAAATGAGAGTTCATGCTGAGCTAAGCTGTCAGCATAGAGTCTTGTTTCCTTTCTAGCCTCTCAGGACAATTACTGCAGCATCCTCTGTTTTTTTTCAATGAGAGTGCTTAGCCAGTGCACACCAGTCCCTCCCATTGTTCCGTGGCAGGAGTCAGGGAGTGTGTTGTGTCTGGCTTGCTAAAATGGTGAAGGTTAAGTTCTGAAAATATTTCAAACGCAAAATTGGCTCAGTAAAGGTTCAAAAGAACTTCACAGGTCTGATCCAGGAATATGGAGCAGAACACAGTGCATTCCTTCCTCAGACCTCACTGGTAGTGTGCAGTCAGTTACATTGCTCAGAACGGTGGCTGATCGTTTCAGCTTCATTACTTACTGTATTGAGTAGTATTATGTTTTTGAAAGCACAGTGTGAAAGCAAGGGGGTTTTTTTTATGGTGCTTTCTGCAACCTGAGTGCTAACAATGCAATGCTCCAGAGAGTCTTTCATCCCAAAGGCCTGTGGTCCTCTGTAAAACGAGAACTGCTTTTGCATAAAATTCCGTAATGTAGCATAGGGATGGAAATTTGTTAATCCTGCATCTGAACTGAAAATTTTCCTCTGAGGACGTGAATATAAATGTTAAAATATTTTTCAAGAATGAAAGGAGAGCTGCAGTTGATGTAAATTCTGCAAAGACATGGGATGTGAGCAGATTTCTGAAATGGTTTTATGAAGCGATAGCAATCCTGAGTTACATTTACATGACAGTCATATAATGCCATTGTTATTTTTGAAAGAATGCAGTCATTAAATTGTCAAAAGCACATTTAAATGGAAAATTGGTGAAATAACTCTGTAGGTGTTATCACAGAGCTTTGGCTTTTGAAAACCTGTCCTAAAAGGTGAGCTTTATAAAGATTCATGAATAGGTTTGGCAACGTCTTCATTTTAATTCCTGTTCATATCCTAGTAAAATAAAAGTTGTGTTTATTTTATTTCTCAGTAATTGGTTTGGACAGCCACATCCAGCAGACAGAAGCAGATTTTCTTTGGTAGACCATAAAATCAAATGCATCTTTCTTTTAGATTAATATGGATGGAAAAAAATCTCAGATGTAGCACTTTCTTGGCACTCAAATGTTAGTAATGTTGTGAAAGATCGAGGTAAATACATTGCAGAAGCTTGTCAGATACAGTGACACTGAGGAGTTTCTAGTAATTTTTCTTTTAAGTTATCAAGGAGCAGCTTTGATACCTGCTTCCAAGATGAAGCAAATTCTAGAAATGGAAAGGGGAGGGAAGAAAAAAAAAAAAAGTTTAATAGTGAGGGGTGAGGCTGCAATGTTAGATGGGTTTTCAATATCATTTAGTGGGGTTTTGTTTTTATTTGAAATAGTGCATGTAGTCTTTATCCATCAAAGACAGAAAATGTATAATCCTAGCTTGGTTGCTGGTCAAAGTGAAGGAAAAAAATCATACTTGAGTGTTAGCTCTGAAGTACTAATGTGTATAATGTGTACTTCAGCTACTACATACTTCTTGCCCCTTATAGTGGTAGTTGTCTTCTCTTTGAAGGATAACACCTCATTATTTTGTTAGTATTATTAAGTAACATTGCTACATGTCTTAAAACTTATTCTTAGTCATTTAACATAATTCACTTGTGCCTTAGAAATTGTATTTAATTGAAGCCAAAGGTTTTTGAGAGTATGTAATCTATGTCATATTTTATTTTAGGATTCATTAATTAATTCTATACAGGTCTTGTAATGACAGGACAAGGGGTAATGGGTTTAAATTGGAAGAGGGAAGGTTTAAACAGGATGTTAGGAGGAAGTTCTTTACAGTGAGGGTGGTAAGACACTGGAGCATGTTGCCCAGGGAGACTGTGGCTGATCCCTCTCTGGAGGTCTTCAAGGCCAGGTTGGATGAGGCCTTGAGCGACCTGTTCTAGTAGGTGGTGTCCCTGCCTATGGTGGGGGGTTGGAACTGGATATCTTTGAGGTCACTTCCAACCTAAACCATTGTATGATTCTATTCTGTGTATATGCCAATGCATTACCACTTATACCCAGTTCACCCTACAATTTGAACTGGTGACTTTGGAGGATAATGGTTTTTTTGGGGTTGCACTGCAGTTGCCTGTAGAAAACCATCTTTTTAGGCACTATTATGATATTCACAGTCTCAAGTACTTAAAATAAATAGACAAGTTCTGAAGCGAAGCTCACTCCACTGAAGTCAGGGATAAGTTTGACCTTGATTGCAATGGCCCTTGATTTTAAACAGCTCTAAACTGACAGGTGAAGAGCATGTTGCATTGCTGACCCCAGACAGTGGAACTGACTTCTGTGCCTTTTTTTGTGCAAGATAGAAAGCTTCATTGAAGTGGTCAGATATCAGATGATCTGTACAGGAAGATGGCTTCATTTTGCTGTTATGGACAGCAGCTCCATTTGTAATAATGATTTCGACCATCTCTTTTGTGAATTTTGTAATATCAAGATCAAGTTGAGCTAGTTCTAAATGCCTGTATTATAAATGGCAGTTTAAAACATAATATATAAAGTAATACAGATATTAATGTTTGACTGCATGTATATTATGATTTTCCTTAGGTGAATTGGGATGTAGGTACCAAAATTAAATATCTTTTTTTTCCACTATGCATGGTGCACAGTGCTTGCAATGCTGTTGTGTAAACTGGTGTGCTGTCGTGGGAATTAAAATGCAAGCTTTTCTTCACTCCTGTAGTGGCTAACAGACACATATGACATGGTGTTTTGGTAGCTGAACTGCTAATCGTATGTGAGCACACAGAGAGAAATTCCTTGCAACATGTAAATTGCTGCAGCCTGAAAATTTGCAGCTCTGACACTTAGAAATAAAGCAGTGGTCTGAGACTGAAATCCTGGCAACCATATAAACACTTCATTGATTTTTCTGCCTGCTGATGTTCTTCCATATTGGTGTGATCACACTGAAATCATGTCCTCACTTGAAGCTTGCACTTCCTTACCTGCTCTGGAATCCTAGATGGGAAGATGAGAACACATAGTTGCAGAAGGTCAAGCCCTTATTTCAGTTCCTGCTTTGATAGAGGTTTTTTTTTTTTTTTCCCTGTGAAGGCAAAATAAGCAAACTTCAAACTTGGAAACATGCCAAGAATAAGAAAACTATGAGATTAGAAGCATAATATAGAATAACAGAATCATAGAATAGTTTGTGTTAGAAGAGACATCCAAAGGTCATCTAGTCCAAACATCCTGCAGTCAGCAAGGACATCTTCCACTAGATCAAGGTTCTCACAGCCTTCTCATGTCTGACATTAAATATCTTCAGGGATGGGTCCTCCACTACTTCCTTGGACAACCTGTTGCAGTGCTCCACCACCTTCATGGTGAACAGCTTGTTCCTAACATCCAATCCAAATCTCCTCTGATTTCAAAGCATTGACCCTCATCCTATCACTACAGGCTCTGAGCAACCTGATCTAGTGGAGGATGTCCCTGCTGACTGCCGAAGGGGTTGGACTAGATGATCTTTGGAGGTCTCTTCCAACCCAAACAATTCTATGAACAAGACACCTTTGGGAGAAGAAATATTTTTGTCTTTGAATTTATTTCCTCTTTTTAACGAACTTTTAACTCAAATAATTACTTTGTGTTAATAGTAAAACTTTGTATTTTTTCATTCATGCAAGGTTTTACAGTGAGGTGATTAAATTAGTCTATGTGATTTCTATTAAAAGAAGAATATACTCTGTGATTAGATATTACAAAATTATATGTTTTTTGAACTGTGGACAGAGATTTGACCGTTCCTAATCTTGCAGTTCCACTTCACTTAGTGCATGCAAGGGAGTAATAAAAGAAAAAAAAAATAAAATTCTTATCAATATGGTTAACAATTAGAGGTTGAGTCAAAGTCTGAATGCTCTGGAACTGTTAGGTTATGAAAAGCTTGTTCAACATGTTTGTAGAAATCAGGGCAGTTGCAGGTTCAGAAGATGAACGCAGTCAAATAAATGTTTGACATGATATCCCTTAGGGTTATGATCAGTATTAAAAGTAAAGCAGTTATTCTAAGTCTTGTAAGTTCAAGCATTAATGATTTAAGAGAGTGTATTTGTGTCCACATTCGTTGAAATGCCAGTTTCAAGTTTCAGCTATCTTCTTCCTCCTCTTGGAAGCAGAATAAAGGCAAGCTGAGTACTTTGTTCATGCCTTTTAGGTCTGAAATTAAAATTGGGTTCAATTTGCTTTGTATTAACATTAAATGCTGACAATTGCTATAATAATAATAATAATAATAATAATAATAATAATGAAGTTTTCCTTTGTGTTTTAGTCAGGAACGTTCCTTTCTGCTATTCTTAGCCTATTTTAAAAGTGGCAGTATTTTGGAAGGGCTGTTAAAGCAGGTATCATGTAATATGCAGGCTCAAAGATGCTATATGAAGTAAACAAAAATATAAACACTTTTCTAATTACTACAGCCTCTAGTTCAAATGCAAGAGCAGGATGATTGCAGCCTCGACTCTTAAAATTGCTGTAAGAAGTGAGTTCATTTTCTACAGTCTCAGGAGCTGATTGATCTTGTGCCACTTTTCTATGCTCTGTACAATCTAGGGCCTGTCATGAGAATAAATGAGTAGTGCACTGTATTCTGCTTCTCTTTTAAGGTCTTTGTCATGATATTCCCCGTTCTGCAGGTAGCATGCAATGCTGTAACCCTTCCTGTGAGAAAAAGATTGCTCAAAGTGGCACAAAATCAAAACATTTCGATAAAGAGCACTGAAACAAGACAAGTCTAAGACAAGTCTAAAACCAGGGATTCTT
Source organism: Psilopogon haemacephalus (assembly GCA_013396835.1). Lineage (NCBI taxonomy): Eukaryota > Metazoa > Chordata > Aves > Piciformes > Megalaimidae > Psilopogon > Psilopogon haemacephalus. The sequence goes on along the minus strand of VWZI01003271.1, from coordinate 1,034,210 downwards.
TCCCTGTCCCAGTCAAGATGGTGACTGGGGGACTAACAATCACCCAAGGTACAACTATTGTTCCTCAAGGCTGAAGCTCTGCTGCACTGTTGTTATCCTTGGAACTGGGAGCCAGGTCTTCGCATCCCCAAGTAACTGCAGGTGTGTAAGCAGGTGTGTAAGCTTCTCAAGTATTTTTGGAAGTAGAAAGACTGGAATTGGACTTGGAGGAATGGACTTTAAAAGCATTGCATGGCAGATAAGCACACAAATCACATTACTACTAATGCGATTTGTGGATATATCTTTCATGCTGTGCTTTGAAAATCCATTCCATTCAGTTTATTGACATACACAGGGAAAGAAATCAGTCAGCTTGGAAGCTTGGAGAGGGAAGTGTGACTGGTTTAAAAAAAAAAAAAAAGGAGCTTTTCTTGAGTCCCTCTTTTTCTTCTGTATAAACACAATGACAGTGAACCATCTTGTAGTCTTCCTCATACCTCCTTTTTCATCCTTAGTAACATTTACTCAAAATCAGTTAGAAGTTTTGCTGCTCACTATAACAATACACTCATTCATAGATACTCAGTGATATTTCTATTGAACACTTCTTTGGATGCTTTAAAAGCAAAGCTCAGTTCTAAACAGTTTTTTGTCTAAAAGAGTTCATGTGCTGAGGGTAAAATTATGGCTAATCCTTTCTTTTGGACATGCTCAGGAGGATTCTCTCATCCTTCTCCCAGTCATTAGGTAGTCAAGAGTAGAAAATTCTAGCAGTTAGTCCTGAATTTTAGGAGTGACATCATTGTTTCTCCAGCAGAAAAAAAAAGCATTACTTGTTCACATTGTTTAAGACTGCCTATCTTAACAAAGACTCCTATTCTCTTTGGTAATTATTTTCTAAGCAGTTAAACTAGAGGAATCAGAAATTAGAACTTCCTGGAGATACTTTCCCTTTCTGCCAGTAAGAATGTGAAAGGGCATTAATATAATTGTCAGGCCAGGTCCTTGGATGCAGCAGCTTTCTTTGAGGCAACTGCCTCAGCCATTGTGCAAGACAAGTCACATATCCCAGTCTAGCTGCATACTGCCATGCCTGTATTGCTCTGCAGATGAAGGCCAACCAATTACCAAGTAAAGAATGGTGTCAGCCCCTGTGAAACATTTATGACTTCCTGAAATCCGACTGTCAGGTGTGTTTTTTGCCAACTCCAAATTCTGTGGGAGAAGACTTGTACTGAATCTCTCCAAAGTTAAAAAAGATAAAAAAGGCTTGTAAAGTTGTCCCTCTGACAAAGCCTGGCTGTCCTCTACCTTGTTTCTGTTAATCCTAAGACATGGTAGCAAAATACAGATCTCAACCAAGATGTAGTCCAGCAGATTCTGATTGCATGTGCATGTTTGAACTGCCTGGTTAACTTTTCCAGTTCTGAGAGGAGCTAGGGAAAACATTTTACTTCTCTTCTTACAGCTACCCAATACTCCATGCTCCTCAGACAGAGAAGAGACCCAAGAGCAGTTGTTAGAATAAAGTGTAGTACTTTCAGGCACTGAACAACCTTTTCTATGGCATTCCTCCACTGCTGTTTTCTGGCTTTCAGAGCCCTGCTATTCCTGTCTCAGGCATCTCTTGAGGACAGGTTGTCAGTTGTGATGAATTGTGCATTCATTTTGTAACGGGGGCAAGTAATCACTAGGGAATGGGCCTAACACACTCATTTCACTTGTGACTTGGGTCACAAATGAACTTTAACCTCTTTCTCCAGAGAATGGTAGTAGAATGTTAAACTACTATTTTTCTAGTCTTTTAAGTAGCTGTTATTTTATGAATAACAGTTGAGGTCAATGAGAGCAATTTTTTATATTCCTGGACTTCTGTGGCATGACCAAGACATAGTAGCCAGTAAAGAACGAGTCTCAGATGAATAAAATTTATTACAAAGTAAGTATGTTTGAATTTGGGAGAGATACATTTATTCTTTTTAAGTTACCTGGAAGTTACCCAGAAGCATTAAAGAGTAAACTTTTGCTTCATGCAAACATTGCGGTGCATTAAACTGATGGAAAGATCATATGAAATAAAAAAAAAAAAAAAAGGATGTGCAGACAGTTCTCTGACTGTGTGCACTATGAAATTACATGCTGCTAAGATTTATTAGGTGCCTTTTGTTTCATTATGTCTGTGATTCATTGGGGCTGATTTGGATATCACACTGATGTTGCTCAAGACTTAAGTATTAAGAGTCACATCTTGTTCACCCCATGAGCATATGGAAACAAAAATTCTAGTGTTTTCCTTTCCCCTATAATAGCCTACATATAGCAAATGTGCTTTTAGTGTTTAGTTGCTAATGTTCATCATATGATGGAGCAATTTCTGATTCACATGAAAAGAGGTTGGTCTGCTACAGTTAAATATAACGTGACTAGATATATCTTGATGAAGTGAGATCATAGTTTGATGGGTTAATTTTGGAAGACAGTATTTTAGGGTTTAGTAAGCATGACAGCTTGGAAAATTAATACATGGAAACATTCTGATTCTTGTTCACTTTTATCATCTTCTCATCTTTCTAAATTGCTTAGGGAATATTGAGCTTTCTAAAAAGCAAGCAGTGCATATCATCCAGACCTCAACTGAGGTGATGCAGGAGTGGGGAAACTGGTGGATCATTAATCTGCCTATTTCTCCCTTTAACAGAATACAGCAGAGTACAAGATTAAATGCAAAACTTGACTGCTCTGCCTATTGGCAGACACAGACTTGTACTACAGAGAGATCTTTAGTACATGGAGACACCAGAAGTCTTTAATGTAAAAATACATGGTCAAGAGTAACAGGAGAGCACAAAGGTGAAGAGCTTCCTGAGCTTGGGAACCATGGTACATGAACCTCTGAAAGGAGGGTGCATTGGGTTTGTGGCCAGAACAAGAGGAGACTGAGCGAACCACTCAGAGAACATTCAAGAAAGTTTTGCATGCAAGTTCTGTCAACTTTCTGTGGGTTTGTATACCTTTGGGGATTTCTTAAAATAATATGTGATTCACTCGCGCAAACTCTGTCTTATATAAGTCTGAGATTGATCCCTGTCAGCTCTACCACCTGGAGTGATGAACTAGTTCTCTGATTTTGTTCTTGATGGGCATGTAGGTTTAGCTTCCATGTGCTTTCACTTTGTATGTGTGTGTTGCTGGGGTGGGAGTGAGAGGCTGATTATTACTTTTTATCTAAACCTCAAAGGTTTTACTTCAGAATGTATTGTTTATCTAGTCTCTTTTTTTTTTTTTTTAGAGACTATAAATACATAATTTGTTATCCTGAGTTACTGGATCTTAGCGTTAAATGAACTGGGTAAATGTTTGAAAGCCAGATGCCAGAGACAAGAACTTTAAAAAATATGCTTAAATGTTGAGAGGGAAAAGGAAACAAACCTACAAAACACACAAAAGTGCCTATAAAATACAATTTACTAATACATNAGAGATATGTTTGTCCCTGAAAGTTTAATCTATAAACCAAACGTGTAGCTCCGGAAATCCATTTGAGTAAATAGACTGTTGTGAAAAATCAGTACTCCTCTTGATGATCAGCTTTGGATCTAGTTGAGTATCTCAACTCAGTTCTTTGGTGAACATCACTTGGAGACAATGTAGCCAGTACTGTAATACCTACTGGAAGTGTGTTGTTGGGTAAGAAGACCAAGTCGCAGCACCACAGGTTGTTTAGTTGCAGTTTTATAAATGCAAAATAGTAAAAGAAAAAAAAAAAGAAAGCAGTCATAAATTCACTATCCAAAGTTTCTTTTCTGACACATATACACTCAACTGCTGAGTGGATTCTCATATTTCTAATTAAATGGGCTTGTACTTATTCCTTTGCTGGAGGCATTTTTTGTTTGATTAACAGAACAAAAGGTTAATCATATAAATTTGATATCTCACAGTGTTCTGAAGCAGGAGAGAATAGGTAGCTCCTTGTTCTCCCTGCTGGTTCCCAGTCAGGTTTACTGTATGCAATACAAACACAGAGCTTTCCCCTCAGGCCCCTCTGACACACTTTTCTCGCTATATTTTTGCTGGGAGGTGAACACTTCTCGTGTCTGTGACTTAGCTGTCTTCATGGAAGTTTGTAGATCAGATAGAGGATATGTGAGCTGTGCAGAAGATTGTAATTTTTTCTCTGTAAGGCACTATAGCAGGTGTGCAAATCCCTGCCCCGTTAGGAAGGAGCTCTAACCGCTCCTATCTAATGTGCATCTATGATTAAAACATAGAGCAATGGAGCTATTAATGAATTTGTGGTGTACTTGTAAGCAGATGGATCAAAGTTCTTCTTAATACCATGTTAATAAGATCTTTTATAATTCCTTGTCTGAATTTACCTGGTAATTATAAGTTAGCAACTATAATTCTCTTGGCCAGGCCATTAGTTATGATTTCTCTATCTCTTTATTATAAGGAAGGGCCCACACTTGAAGCAGCAGACTTTCATCTCTGCAAGTGACCTACATTTATGGTTACGCTGGCAATAAAAGAAAAAAAGCATCCCTACAACTTTGAATAGATGCTGAAAGCATAAAACACAAAAGTCTAATTCTCCTGTACAACTTGTTTTCATTTTGGGGCTCTGAGATTCACTTAATCTTTATGCACTCTGTTTACAGGGGTGGCCCAGCTGAACTCTGTCTTTGGATTTATGGTGTGTGGGCATCATGTGGGAAGTGCTGACAGCACAAACACGCCACAAGCTGCTCTGCTACCTGGTATCCCCTGGCCCTTTCACATCTCCAGCAGAGATGATGTCTCTCACTCAATGCGGGAGAGTCTGTATAAGCTAGCAACCTGTTTGCTGTTTGAGATTATGAATCATTTTTTTCGGTTTCATTGCCATACTGATAAATAGTTGCTTGAGATTAGACTGAAAACCACTTTAACATGTTCATTTTGGCAAAAGAAAAATGTTGCAATTGAATAAAATATTGGATCTCACAGAACTTTTTTGCATATTTTCCAGTTGGGTGGGGGGTTTTTTGGGTGGTTTTTTTTTGTTTGTTGTTTTGGTTTTGTTTTTGTTTTAGAAACAAATATTGAGTAGTTTTGCAGCAAAGCATCATTTCCAGATTCATGCTTGGTATTTTGTAAAATACCAGATGCTCGGATGTAGTTTCAATTTTTTTGTTTCCTAATAGTAAAAATATTTTGCAAATTCAGCATGAATGCAAAATCTGACACCAGCCCTCTTCACACGGTGTCTCCTGTTGTTAGGTACTGTTCTTAGACATCTGCTTGGTCTGTAGGTATGTGTAAGGGAAGGTGATGTTGTGAAAGCTGTCTTGCTTCTCAGCTGCTTTTGTCAGAATCGGGGAGGTTAAACCCTGCAGAGATGGTGTACTGAGATTTCCAGGAGCTGGGACACATGGATTCTGAGTGTGGGATATGCTTCTCTTTCTTGGGTTTTAGAAATATATATATGAATAGGTCACATCTAAATGGTTATCATGTATTCAGAGTGACATCATCTGAGTGATGTCTCAAGCACTGTAAATAGCAGCTTCTGTGATAAGCATTTTGCCCTACCTATCCCTAACATTTAATCTCTGAACACTTGGCTCTTGTGGCCACTGCTGGTCCATTTGGGAGCACATCACCTCTTCTACAGTTGCTTGTGACTGGATGCCAAATATCCACCAAACTGACATGGATCTGGCCCTGCATAAGTGAAGAGTTCTGAGGGGCCCTATAATCGCATGTGTTTCCTGCCCCTGAACTGGCAGTGAATCCCCTGGAGCACCGAAAAGGTTCTCTGTGGTAGATAGGTTTACATACATCCTGTGTAAACAGGAAGAGTACTGATGGTGAACATAAAGCTCTCTGGGTTTGTCTGTCCCTCCGCAGTGGGAGGAAGCCATAGGGGGGTGGCATGATGGAAGTGTGGACAAGAGTTCAGGTGGTTTCTGTTTGTACCAGAAGAAGACGCACATTAATCCACTGGTAGAATGATTTGGACTTGTCAAGGCTCATGCATTATCATAGAAACATAGAATCCATTGGGATGGAAGGAACCTTTAATGTCCTCTGCTCTTAACCCCTGATAAGGAAGGCAGCACCAGAGCGTGTGCAGGTCGCTCACGTCTCCGGCTGGACGCGGTGGTTTGTGTGTCAGTAACGCCGAAGATCTGGTACCGATGCATGCCAATCATCAGGGCTTCGCCTTTCCTTTCAGCGTATCGCCGCTCCTCGGAGACAGTCTCTTTACCGTGTTTTCCAAAAGCTGTTTCAGTGAGCCGAGCCTCCGCCAAGGTTCTCACCGTCTCGCTTTGTGTCTCCCCGGCAGCGATGCACCTCCTGGGGCTGAACTGGCAGCTGCGCCCGGCGGACGGACACACCTTCAGCAACGGGCTGCGGCCCGCGCTGCCCGCCCAGGACGGGCCTCCTGCGACACCTGGCGGCAGAGGTGAGGCCTTCGGGCAGCCGGGCCGGGAGCGCTGCGCTGCGCTGGGCTGGGCTGCGCTGGGCTGCGCTGGGCTGGGCTGGGCTGGGGGCGCGGCGCTGCCAGCGGGAGGTCAGCGGGGAGGCTGTCTGCTGCCCTCTGCCGCCTTGGCTGCTGCGCTGCCCGCTGCTTGCTCTGCACAAAAGCATGGAGCTTCTAGAACATCACCTGCTAATCGTCGGTAGTGTGACCAGCACGCTCAAAGCAGGAGTTGTCCCCCTTGTACTCAGCAGTGGGGAGAGCACACCTTGAGTACTGGGTTCTGTTTTGGTATCCTCACTGCAGAAAGGACATTGAGATGCTGGAACACGTCCAGAGTAGGAGAACAAAGCTGGTGGAGGCTCTAATGAACAAGTCTTAGAAAGGAGCAGCTGAGGGAACTAGAGTTCTTTAGCCTGGAGGAGGCTGAGAGGAGGCATTCTTGCTCTCTGGAACTACCTGAAATGAGGTTGAGGCCAGGGGGTCAGTCTCATCTCCCTAGTAACAAGTGACAGGATGAAAGGAAATGGCCTCAAGTTGCACCAAAATATGTTTAGCTTAGATTACATTTTAGAAGAAGCTTCACCAAAAGGGTTCTCAAACACAGACCAAGTTTCCCAGGGAGGTCGTTGAATCCCCATCCCTAGAAGTGTTTAAAAGATGCAGAGATGTGGTGCTAAGGACCATGCTTTAGTACCATACTTGCCAGACTTTGTTAGTGGTTGGACTTGATGATCCCAGAGGTCTTTCCCAACCGTGGTTATTCTGTGAAGAAGTACTCGGTCACAAAAAAATGTGTGCTTTACTGGCTGTATGTCTTGTTTCCAGATATAACTTAGATATCTCAGAGAAAAATCTTGACTTTAGTAGAAGTATAATGTACTGCTTGAGAGAAGCCAACAACTTTGACTTCCAGCCGGGAATAAATCCCTGGGTTTTCTTCTTTCTTAGACAAGAATTACTTCTAATAATAGAAAGCATCAAGGACAGCAGGATTTGACCCGTAACGGATAATCCGTCCTGTGATACTAGTATGCACAACGTGTTCCAGCAGAGAATGACTGAGATGGGGCAATGAGAAGAGTGGGGAAAGATCTAGAAAGAGAAATATTCTCTGAAGTGGACAAAATATGTGATAAAAATACAAAGAAATTACATGTCATGAAAATAATTGTAATACTTTAAATGAGATGCATTTACAGGTGAGGGTCAGGTGTTTTCCTTGCTACATCATGACCAAGCTTTCCCTGATTGTTACAAAAATGGTGGTAAGATGACAAAACACAGTTTCGAGCAGTCAAAGCACCTTACAGACTTTAGCATGTACTGTGAAGGTGGGATGCAATAATTGAAATGGAAGATAAGAGCACTTGCTACTGGTCACCAGAAGAGCTCGTTTGGAGCTGAACGTAATCTTGCTCTCAGGACCCGTGGCTCCAGTTAAACTTGCTGATTATCAAAGCAAGAGTTAGAAATAAAAGCTAGTGCGAGATACTTGTGTGGGATATATTGGGGGGAGGGGGAGAGAATCTTTTAAAATAGATCTGTGAAAGGAAGCTGAGTTGTTCATTGGTGTGCTTGATCATTCCTTGATTTACCTTCTGTTTTCAATAAATCTTGCTGCTGCATCTCAGCCTCTTCATGTCTTCCATGAAGGGACTAATGTTGGCTTCCTCCTTTTCAAGAAATCCTGCATCCTAGTTAGATTGGCTTGGCTTTTATCTCTGACTCACTGTAGGTCAAACTGGACGAGCAGCACATCCCTAAGTACAAGGCAGAATGCTTACATTCTGCTGAACTTCTTCCAGATTGTGCACAGGTGAGAGACCCTATGGTTTCAGTCAGGAACCTGAAGAGCTCGGGTCTGCAATTACGGTCACTTAGCAGACAACTGCAGTGTTTAACACGTTTCCAAATTCCCTCCCCTGCAGCTTTTTGTTGCCATCTACGTACAAATATAGGGCAGCAGGATTGCTGAATTGGAATGTGCTCATCTGCCTGGGGCACTTCAGTGCAAATTCTGGCAGTTTATTCCAGCCCCACTCTAATTAGCTTTGCACATTTGAAGAGGCTGAGATGCTGGCTGTTTTGGGAGTGGTAACCTCCTGTAGAGGAGACAAGGAGACAGAACTGCTAGTTATGTCTTAAATTGCTGCAGTTAGCTTTCCTCAAAGCATGTTGGAAAAGTTTACTTGTTCTTCTGACATTTTCTAGAAGGTTGCTGAGATGCTGATAATCTGGGGGAAGAGGAGAGAACAACATTTAGACAAGTAATCTTCCACAGAGGAATAATGTGAATGACAGGTTTGGATGAACACAAGGAATATCTAAAACACAATTCTTACAGCAAGGAAGGGTGAAAAGTTTTTCAATCTCACCTTTCCTTTTATTATGTCCAAGTTAATGTTGCTGTTCCAGCAGTTTTTAGGAAAGCCTCTGACAGCTTTTAACACAACAACCATTTCAGGGCTCAGGACTCTGGCTGTGAAGAGTGACCTTTCTATAATTGACACAACTCAGGATGAAGCCATTCTTTTCAAAACATGGGTCTCCCAAAGAAACCTTTAACCCCTAGACTGAGAACGGCCACTTAAACACAAGCTGTGCCTACTCAGCAAGNAGGGGGGGGGGGGGAAAGGCAAGTATTTCAATTTGATCTGCTTGTTCCTTATTAAGAAACTAAATTCTGGTATGGAATAATAAAACTGCAATTTAAGAGGAATGTAAATTACTTTATTACTGCATTTCCCTATCTGAACGAAAACAAAATTCACTATTAAGATAACACAGTTGCAGGGGTTTTGTAATTACACACTACATCTCGCTAATACTGGGGATGTCTGAAAGGAGCAGGCAAGAGCCATGAGTAGAAAAATCCTCACTGCTGCTGTAAGACTGCAAGTGAAGCCCACTGTGCCCTGGCTGCGAACAATGCAAGAGGTAGTTCTTTTGGTTTTGCCTTTGGGTTCTGGAAGTTGTGCTGCACTAGGGATTTAGATTATGAGTCAAAAGTAAAGAAAAAATCCCTTCTTAATGCAAATGATAAGGTAGTACTCCTTTGTAGTATGTTAAAACCAAAAGGCTGGCACTGCCATGGCATTGTGGAGTTGCTAAAAGGATGAGGTATATAGTGATGACATTCAGAAAACCTTTCTGAGAGTGAAGCTTACTTGTCTGTTACAGGTGCATGAGGATAATGTTAGAATTTTGGTATAAATGTTGGACCAGGAAGGGGGAAGCGTGTTTGGGAATAATTGCTTCTTCACAGGGAATGAATTAGATGACCTTAGAGGATTTTTCTGTGCCTAGATTCTGTTAATCTATGCCAAAAAGATATGCAACTGTCAGTGTGCTGTTTCCTTTCTAATGGACAGATACATTATAAAAGTCAACTTTAATCATTTCAGAGGGCAGCTAAGATAAACTACCCCTTATGTGGAAATATCCAAACTATCTCCAGTTGCAGATCTGCGTAAAGAATGCTTCAGTGTAGAGTTTCTCATTTACAATATATTGCTTTTGGTGTGCTCACAAATTTACCAGATTTCACACTCATTCAAAATTGACTTAGCATTTTTTATCTTATTTATTATATAATGGTTCTATAAAGTTGAAAAGAACATTAAAAGATTGTGTTCTTTTATCCTGGAAACCCCCATTTTAAAAGACACCTGAGATAATAAACAGGCAAGGATTGTGAACTTGAAGGGTCACTTCCATTACTGTAAAGTATACCAACTAATTGGAAAAGGTAGCTTTGAATTTTTGTTCTTATAGCCATGGAATCCAGAGTTTGTCTCTCTTTGGACCAACCAGCTTGATCCAAGTTCATGCTCAGTTATGAGATACTTCTCTAAGGCTACCACAATGTGTGGATTTCAAAAGGACAATTACAGTCAACTAAATGGTAAACTATTGAAGTGTTACAAAAATACTTGGCTCCCATTCTCAAAATCAGCTTGGTTTTAGTTCTCAGAATCAGTAATGTAATTATTCAGCAATAATGAAATTAAGACAGTTAAGTTTGCTATTAAATTTGGTACCATTGTACTTACTAATATAGCAGCAAGTTAACTTGAACAGACATGGAAAACTAAACTCAGCATCGTTGCGAAGCTCTATAGGTTGTGTTCAACTCTCTCCCAATAATGTTGAGACCTCTGCCATAGCTGCAGCTCTGAGTTGCATTTTGATGTAAACACAGGAATTATGATTTTCTAATAGTTAGGGTGCCAGCAAAGCAGCAGACAGGCAACATGGAAGAAAAATTTTAAAATAAATTAAAAAATAAACTCTGCCCTGGTGAGACCCCAGCTTAAGTACTACATTCAGTTTTGGGCTCCCCAGTTTAAGAGGGACAGGGATCTGCTGGAGGGGGTCGAGTGGAGGGCTGTGAGCATGATTAGGGTAATGGAGCACTGCCTGATGAGGAAGAGGCTGAGGGACCTAAGGCTTTTTAGTCTGGAGAAGACTGAGAGGGGATTTGATAAATTTCTGAGGACTGGGTGTCAGGAGAGGGGGACAAGCTCTGCTCACTTTCTCCCTGGGACAGGACAAGGAGCAATGGATAGAAGCTGCAGCACAGGAGATTCCAGCTCAACACAAGGGGGAACTTCTTGACTGTAAGGCTCCCAGAGCACTGGAACAGGCTGCCCAGAGAGGTTGTGGAGTCCCCTTCTCTGAAACCTTTCAAGGCCTGTCTGGATGTGTTCCTGTGTGCCCTGAGCTAGATTGTCTGGTCCTGCTCTGGACTCAGTGATCTCTTTGGGTCCCTTCCAACCCCTGACATCCTGTGATTAAATGGGAATATTTTCCACCCTTACATATTTATAAGTTGGGGTTCGGATGCAGATAAAATAGGCTGAGACAGTGGTGCTACCACCAGTTCTGTTCCTGCTGAAGCCTAATCCTACTCAACAGACAGTGTAACGAGTAACAGAGAACAACTGAAGGCAACTCTGTTATGTTGCAAAAGATGAAATATGAAAACCTCATACCTCATTAACAACGTAAACAGCATAAATCTTTGGGTTTCATACTGTTTCCTTTCAGACGCTTTGAAACAGATGATCAGAATGTAATAACAATCAATGTATCTTAAATGTCACTTCCGTTCCCTTCCCTCAACTTAATCAAGACGTGCCGTCGTTTTCCAGGTGGATTAATCTTATTAAGTAGTTATGTAGCTAATGCAATGTAGGTCTTAATTAAAACATTAGGAAGCAGAAGTATTAATATGGACACTCCGAAGGCTTGCAGATGTGGTCTTCTGAAACTATACTAGACTCTAGGGCTGCTTTAGCAAAAGTAAACTGTATGACTAAGTTCAGCAGAACAGAAGAGTTGTAATTTCGTGATTGTGTTGATGGTGATAGTATGAGCTCTTGTGTTTCAAGTTAGCTGATGAAGTGTATTGTACACAATCAGAGATGATTGTTAAGTTGATGGGGAAATTCATGCTAGGCTGTATTTGTTCTTTGTGAAATGCAGTGAACTAACCGATTTTAATTTTGTTTCAGTTATCATTTGTTTTTTGTTTCCGCAAACAGTAGATCTTGTGAAACCTTGCTCACGTGAATGTGAAGTTGTAAAGTGTATCAGGGTATTGAGGCATGTTTCTTAAATCCACCTGCAGATGCAGACTGACTGCAGCTGAGCCAGGGCAGTGGTCTTCAACAGACACTCAGTTTGTAAAATTTCTCTCCTTTCACCGTAACAAAAATATGGGATACTGGCCAGGAAATCTGATATTTTTATTTTTTTCCAGAAGCTATTTTACTGAACTCCTGAAAGCTCATACAAATTTAGAAGCTGCCTTCCTTTTCACTTGACAAAGCAGAGCTCATTAGTAGCTCAAGTTCAAGATGTGTCATAGCAGGGTCTCCAGACAAACTCTTATTTCCTGGCTTTTGACTTTATTGTAGGTGTGGGAATTTGCTTTGCAACAGCAGTCAATCTGTTGTACACATGGAATCTGTTTTCACCTAGGGCACTTAGATATTAGTAATAGATATTGTGAAATATAAGTTCATACAGGAGTTGGAAGTATAAATTCATACAGGAAGTGATCAGTCTGGAAAGAGCACGTGGAATAAATCTGTATAGAAAAGACATTTTCTAATTTTTGTTTTGTTTTGTTTCTGACACAATAAGAAATGTCTGGCCATGTAAGCAGCTAATTCACCTGAGGGAAAAATCAAGCTGTCACTGGAAACCACAGTAGTTCCTATTCATTCTCTTTTGGCCCCCTCAAAAAAAAAAAAAGTGGCATGTATTTTTAGGTTGAATGATTTCCTTAACACAGCTGTCCCATAAATTCATCTGTTAATGTCTCTAACTAAATAACAACAGAAAATCGAGTCAGATAAAAAGCAAGGAAAGCTGTGTCTGCAGATGCAGTGTATAAGAAATGCAGAGGTACAACAGCAGAAGCGAAAGAGGATTCTCTTTAACCAACATTGGTGATATTTATTCCTTGTATTTAATCTGAAGTTCTTTGAATTGTCTTAGTAGTTCATTCTGGATCTGTTGCAATGGTTATTCTGCTAGATATTTTTCGAGAGTGTTATCAACATGCAGTTTGCAGTCATCAGTGTTATTAAGGCACACAGCCGAAGCACGGGAGTTAATTGCTATTTAAGTGTGATGTCTGTAGCGTGACACTGCTGGTAGCCAAATTTCATTTGTGTTTTTAAAATTTTAACGACAGTATGTGAGGAGGTGTAATAAGTAGTCAACTCTGTCTCCTTTCGGTGTAGTTACAGTTCTGCCTCTATAGCTGACGCTGCTTGACATCAGTTAAATTAAAGGCTGACTGGGTGTGCCCCATCAGCTGCCACTTTGGAACTAAACTCCAGCTCAAAGATGAGGCCTGCTGACAAGTTAGCAGGAGGAGTTTGCATTGCTGTTGTCACGTACTGCCTATTTGATAACTTCAAAGACTAACATGTATGAGTGTTAAAACAGTCTTTTCAAATGTATATGCCAAAATAGTAATTCAACTGGGTAAATAACACAGCAGTTTAAATAAATAAGGGTTATTTAGTTTATAAATACATGTTTGGCTGAGTGATTGAAATGACTCCCCTGGGTAAGATGAAGTATGCTTTTGAAATTCTACTTGTTTATAGAGAGGAAGTCACGGGGAAAAAAAAAATAATCAAGTATCCATGGGGTTATGAGATAAACCCTAAGACAAAACTCTAAAACGGTGTCACCCACAGCAGAGATAATGATGTTGGGATTTATCGGTTCACAATAGTACAAGTTGTTTCTGTTAGTCCTTTTTTCCCAGATTTGTCAGTTTGTCACATGTGCAACTTTGCTTAAATGCAGCTGATGTTCTTTGAATGTGATATGCAGTAGTCCATTGTAAGAGAAAAGCTTCTAAAAATAGCTAGAGGGGGTTGAGTCAGCCAGCAAGATAAATTCTCCGCATTAGAAGGTGAAGACTGAAGGGAGCTATAAGAAAAAGTTTGAGAGTCTCTAGAGACAGAATTTATAAGTGAAAGCTGTTAGTGCAGAAAAAGACGCTGCCAATGAAAGCTAGAATGATGCTCTGCTTTTCAGGTTAAACAAAATAAAATTCAGCCTATTAAGTAAGGAAAGAGGTTCAGTGATCATATCTACTTTGCATTTCATTTCTATATTTGTTACCTGAGGAGGAACATGAAGAGACTAATACTGAGCCACCTCCTGTAATATTTTTATGTGACTGCTCTACATTGCTCATCATCAAAGTGAGATTTTTTTTCACTAGTTTCTTGTTAATATTTCTTCTTTTCAAGTAGTTATCCTAGAAGGTAAAGATCATGACCAACTCAGGTGCATTGGCTGTGTCAAAGCAAGGAGCTGAGCCAAGTTCTGCTGCTAGTTTTTTGTCTCATACTAGCAAGAGTAAGTGAGCAGGAATTTATGAAAGTATGATTCAGTTGTGCAAAATCTGTAGAGATCTAATAGCTTGATGGGCTTAGAACGTTATGTTATGACTTAAACTTGCATATATAAAAAAGATTTATTTTAGTACAACTTCAAGTATTTTTCTCCAGTGTCTTATTTCTGCACGTGTAACGTAGAGCCATAAAAACAGGCAGTTGTATATTAAATACTGAAAAGCAAAAATAAGGATCACTTTCAGCATGCTGCAGGTGAGGCAGCAGCAGTTTCTCCCACGCATGGGTCAGCTGAATATAGAGCAGAAACACTGCATGCTGTAGAAGCAAAGACTTGAAAATAAGGGATCATCCGTCTGTGCCATTCTTTCTTGTAGGTTATGCCTTGATCACTGCTGTTAGTTGCTTATCTGACCTGCCTTTAAAATCCTCTGCTGTGCTGAACCCATACAACTGTCAGTTCTATCACTAGGTGCATTTTCTATAGCCAGTGAAATGTTGCAGGAGTGGTTTGCACAACTAGAAGCCAGGTCATTCATATTGTGGAGCTAATAAAGAGTATCTGTGGAGAGGTGCTGCCAAAGATAATGCCGAACTGAATCAGTATTACAAACCTGAATTGTGTCTCTAGGCTGATTGATAATTAGAAATTCCAGTGTCCTGTCTGCAGTTTTCACCAATTTCTAAACTAACAAATTAAAAATATTTACAAGAAAATTAAAGGAACAGGCTTTTTCTGGTATATGGTGCAGGATGAAATACTGGCGATGTAACTCTGGTTCTCTTGAGGTCTGGAATATTCTATTTTGGGCTTAATTGATGTATTCAAGGAATTTTGACTCATGAAAAAATGTCCTTTCCCAGACAGAAATGCAAACCAGGATTTTTGAAAAGTGAAGTAGGCTTACTTTTTAACTAATTGGAATATTTAGTTTGTGTCCTAATATAAGCCATATCTTCACTCAATTCTAGAACTGTATTTAAAAGTATGAAATATTATGTATATAAAGACTAGCATTAAATTCCATGGTCTAGAGAGGTTTTGTTATAGACATGAAATTAATCAAACTGTAAACAAACCATATAATACAGATAATTCATTGAGTATTGTCCTGGTTTTAACTCAGCTGACAGCTGAGTCCCACCAGTCCAGTTACAACAGAGAGGCTTTCTCCTTCATCCTCACTTCTGAGTGGACGAGAAGGAAAGGAGATGGGAAAGCCAAAATGTCAGTTGAAACAAGGACAATTCACTACTTTATTGTGGGGATGTCAGATGAAACCATGTAAATCACCACTGCCACATACAAACCAGAACCAGAACAAAAAAAAAGAGGGGGAAATCCCAGCCCAGAAACTGGGGGAAAATACATACAGAAAATAAAAGAAAAAACAACCAACAAAACCAACAACTGGAACAGGAGACTTTACCAGCTATAAAATACTTTGTAAGTCCCCCAAGCCTCAGCCAACTCCTTTCCTGTCAGCATGATGTAGTATAGATGATCCAGTTTGTTGTGTTGCTCTGTGCCACTGTCCCTCATCCCTCCTAGCAAGGCCAGTCAGCTTAAACCAGTACAAGTATAAAGAGTCTAGACAGAGAATACTTGAAGAGGCATTAGCCTGTTAATCAGTCTGCTTTTTTTACATACACAACTTCAGTAATAATACCTACTCTAATACTGCCTGCAAATCGCTGTTTCTTTGATTGTTTCACTTTGGCTGTGGATATATTGATGCTGAAGAACAAAGTTCTTTAGAGTGTATCAAGGAGTCTGCTCTCAGATTAGATACAGTTGATGTCCATTTGAGTATGCAGTCTGCTTCCAAAGAAATAATTTACAGCATACATTTTAAGAATGTCAAAAAGAAATCATCATTTATTCCATAACTTGAAGTTGTGAAGTGAGCGTTGTACTCTAAGGAGATGAAGGAGCTCTCAGTCTTCCTAGCTCTGCCAGTGGTCCCAGGATAGCTCTGAACAGGTGATTTGATGTGCTCTGTACCTGAGTTTCCTGTCCATATGGATAAGAACTGATTTAAATTCTAGTGAGACGTTACTTAACTCCACTGAGGAAGGAATTCTGAGATCTCCTCTGTTGCAGAAAGCCACTAGAAATGAAACCATGTAGTTTTAATGAAACATTGTGTGTTTGAATCTAGTTGCTATCCATGTTCTTGGGCAGCTTTAAAGACACACTACTTGACGTTCTCAGCCACTTTTCCTTTCTTTGCAGCCTGTCTTCGCATATTCTGCTTTCCGCTCTCCTTGATGTCGTGATGTTATTGTGGGCCCATTAACATAGGAAATTGAAAAAACAAACAAGTTGCCAAAAAACAAATAGCAGTTGGTATCCAGAGCATTCTTTTACCATTTCACAACACTGCCAACCTATCTGTTTCATTATGTACAAGTGTAAGTGCTGCTAACATAGATTATTTGGAATCTGTAATTGAAACCTTGCTATTGCAGCTCTCTCAATTAAAGACAGTCCAGACAGAAAAGCTCTTATGCATTTACCTGCTGGAATTAGATGTCATTCTGTGCCATCCCATTACAGTCCTGCAGTATGGGAATATATTTCCAAAGAAACTTGCCATTTGTTGAGAATACCTTTACATCATGAAAAAATCATGGAGTAAACATTGAGCTTTTAACAAATACAGTTAGGTTCTATCGGAGGTATTGCTGCTATCCAGCTTTTATTAATAGTGATATTGGTGATACCTTTAAATTTCCATGGTTGTTAACAGATACCTTCTGTGATGGTTTTGGTCTTTATAGTGTCTGTTGTAATAATTTTTAAATCGATTTCTCACCATGTTGTTTGAGAATATGGAACACAGAATTGCACAACACTGCATACTGTAGTTTGAAAGCCCTGCTGACTCTTCATGTACCGCACTCCATGTTTAAAATATGTGTAGCTTCAGAACCATCTTGTTCAGCTGAGAACAGGAGGGATTGCACACTGTTTTAGAGGTTGACTATTGCATGGGCTGGAAGCCAGAGCACTCAACCAGAAAGGTCTTGTATCTTGTCTTCAGTAATGCATACTGAAGAACCACCAGATGATGGATTTTTGCGAAGCACAGCATGCGGGAGAAAGACTTACAGCTAGTCCCTGTGTCAGGCAGAGAGAACTTAAAAGGCAGCTAACTTGCTTTCAAGGAGAAGATGCATGTTAGAATACAGAAACTGTCCTCTAAATGCACTTTTTTGTGCATTTCATTTCTTCTCCTGTTTGTGACCTGAAGTTCATTGCACTACTTTATGTGAGTTCATTTAGAAGGAGTTTACCCTTTAGTTTACCTGATACCTTTTTTATACCCTGGCAGTGTACAAGGTGCAAATAAAAGGAGCACAGGGAGATTCGTATGTACTTAATTAGCTCTCTATTGTTACTATATTTTGTCACTAAAGTGCAATTGCAGAGTTGCTGGAGGATTGGAGTGTTGTTGATGCTTCACAGAGAAAAGGTTCACAGCCTTCTTACTTCAAATATAGGGACCAAATTCTTACACACTAGTTGAAATCTGGGCAGACTGCATCAGAATAAGAAAGGGAAGTTAGAGTTTGATTTAAAAGGTCTAATATTGAATAAAAACCTCTGTATAAAACCCAGTTATCTCATTTGATTTATATTTGCTGTTGTTTTTTAGGACCATGGATCACCAGAAATAGCAGCATAGACAGTGGGGAAACAGAAGTTGGCCGTAGAGTTACCCAGGAAGTGCCTCCTGGAGTTTTTTGGCGCTCTCAGATTCATGTCAGCCAGCCACAGTTCCTGAAATTCAACATATCCTTAGGGAAGGATGCTCTTTTTGGTGTTTATATAAGAAGAGGACTCCCACCATCACATGCCCAGGTACTTTATCAATATATTTTTTGGCTTTAAATGTCAAAATACTTAAGTTTAGAAAATCTATGTTAGATTTATGTTGGAGCTTATAGAACTTAATAATAGGGATTCCTGTAAATGAACTTGTGATATTTGACTGAACACCTTGATATTAAGATTTCTAGGTTATTATATAGCTCAGCAGCACATTGGTAAAAAGAGGTAGCCAATAGTGTTCTTGCCATCCAGGTTTTTTAAGTTGCTTGCAGTTTAGCACTCAAGGTTTTAAATCTTGGACAAAAGCTTGGTACCATTTGTGATAAACCTCTCCAGTTATTCGCCAGTCAGAAATCATGAGTGGTGTTGGTCAAACTCAACAGTATGCATGCACAACTAGATGTTTTCACTTCAGAGTTTTATACTTCACAAGACTGTTGGAATGGTGTCACTTTGATATGCAGCAGACTTGGATGCTACCCAGACATACTAGAGAACATAATGCAGTGATCAAGTGTCTGAGAGCTTTAAGTTTACTCCTTTTCCCTCAAGGACAGTATTTAGGTATAATATCTGACTCAGGTATGGGTCAAGTCTTGCAGGAGGGGAACTAAATTCTTCTTGATCTCTAACCAGCCTCGGAGAGGAAAACTTGTTAACACTGCATTTTTACAGTGACCCTGTAGTACAGAGCAAAAGGCTATAGGTAAAGATAGTTTTAGTGAATGAGACCAAGTATCTCTTTCTTCCAGTTTGTGCAGTGAGCGTTTTAATTTCTTTGCAGTGAGAAATTGTAGCTATTCTTTCTGTTACAGAGAGAAAAGTTTTTATAATACTGAAGCCTCATTAATGTGAATGGAAGAATTCCCATTTACTTAGATTAGAACTGTAATGAGAAATAATGTATTTGCAGTTACCCATACTAAAAGGAGCCTCTATTCTTTAGAGCACAAGGGAAGCAGAAATAGCAAGTATCTTTTGAAAAGGACCCCTTCCTTCATGCATATCCTTGCTGATAAAAATCAATTCTTTATTCATAAATTATCACTTAAAATGCTTTATTTGGTATACGATCTCCAAAAGGCAAATGTAGAGCTTGATGATCTCATTTAACACTTTCAGAATTGTTACTCTTTCTTATTTTTTCCTCCACTTTTTCAAGCAAACTGCATTTGCATAGGGGGATACAGTACATGATCTAACCTAAGATCCCAGAGACTTGAACTGAGCACAATTGCTGTATGTTGCCATTTAGGGAAAGTATATTCGTATTGCCTGTGAGGAGGTATCTAGCCTAAGTTAACTCTGTCCATGTGCATGCACAAACTCATGCTACAGGCAGTGAAACAATGAATTTCAAATCTTTAAAAAGAGTTAGGAAGAACAAAAGATCTTTACACAAGTTCATGACATCTGCTTTTATGAGTTTGTGAGCTCATAAAAGCTTTGCTGTTTATCAGCTTTCTGTAATGCACTGTTCTAAAATGTCCTGTGAGTTATTGAGTGGTTGAATGGATATATCTGAATGGTAAGAAATACAGGTCAACAGTCCACAGCAGAAGGAGGGGAGGGCAAGTGGTCAGTCTTTTATGTAGCTAGAAGCAGGCATACAGCATCCTGAAATTTTGTACTAAGACTAGAAAAATTGGGGAAATTGGAACTGTTGACTAATTTCAGCCATTTCCAGGCATCCTTACAACCCAGAAGACACCCACAGAGAATATAAGAATATGTTCCAGGGTGGGAGCCTTTCTTTAGAATGTTTTGATTTGGGCTGTAATATTTCAATATGTTGTCTTGAGGGCAAAATTCCCTCTGTGGATCTTTGTTGCAGTGAGGTAATGACATAATTCATTGAGCATATCTCATATAATTCAGAGTTTTGGCATTTGCTTCCCCTATCATTCCATCATGAAAAGAAGAAGAAAAAAAAAAATAGAAAGAAACCCGAGCAACTACTTAGCTGAAGAAAACAAACAGAAGTATAAATCATGGAGTGAAAATGACTTAGGGCAACAAAAGCTCTTAAGCACTCAAAAAGGTTTTCTATAAATACAAGATAATTATAATTGCCTGGCTATGACATGATGGAGGTGTGCCTTTATCTTTTACAAGAAATCCACTAGGGTGTAACTAGTAGTATAAAATACTTCTTTTAATTTAAGCTGAACTTTAATTTCTATTTCACTGTGATGAAATGTATTTGTTCTAGGCTTCATTATGATGTTCTCATCTAGGCAGGCTATGATCAGGCAAAGTTTCACTTTCTTTCACTGCACCTTACGTGGATAGGATATAAATTCCATGACCTTTCTGTTAAATTAAATAATGAGAAAGATCAACTGTGTTTCCTGCTGAGCTGGATTCCTCCTCAGAGAACCTGTTTAGTCTTCAGAGGAAGCAATCCCAACTCTCTTCTGCAACGGGAGTTAATGAAATTCATCAGTATAATCTGTAGAATTATTTTCCCATATTCTTGCAGGGTCCTGGTGCTTGTCAGCAGGGTGGTACAGCAGAAGATTGCTTGGCATTTTTGCCCAGCAATCAAAATTCATCCAAGCTGCTACCACAAGAAATAATTTTAGAAAAAGAAAGACAAGCTGTTGCAGACCTGAGTTAGTGAAAAGAAGCCTTGTTCTGACAGAAAGGAGCAGAACGGTTTTGTATTAGTGAAAACAGTTTGAAGTTGACACCAGACAATATTTTAACATGGAAATTTAAAATCCTTGTTTCTACCGGTTAGGGACATGAGCTGTAAAACAGTGAACAACTGCACTTGACAGTTCATCACTAATCAGCACTGATATGTCAAGCCAACTAAAATCCTTTGTGGGAGCAAGTCAATAATCAGCAAATTAGGTACATGATTAACCTGAGACAACAAGATGCAGTCCCTGTCTGAGAGCCCTGCTGAGATTTAACCTTCTCAGTATTACTGTTTAGCAAATATTCCAAATGCCTGGTTTAGTCAGTCAAAGTGATCTAGCTGTAAACTTGTCTAGAAGCAGCCTTGTGTGCCATGTATGTAGGGAATGGAGCTCTGAAGGAGGTAAAAATGCAGTTTTGAGTGGCAGGCAGACTCTAAACAGGAATGTATTACTTTCAAGCAACATTCTCCCAACCTGTGTAGGTTGGACCAGGAATAACAAAATGTACATAGCAGGCTTGCATGATCAGTAGGAAATTAGTGGAAGACAGTCATATTAATGTGATTGGTAGTGTACAGAAAGTGAACTGTAGATGCCAAATAATGCATGAAGTGACTCTACTGAGATTACAGCAATTAGGATGTTACTACACCTTGGTAGAACATTCCAAATGGCACATGAAATAAGGTGACCTTATAGAAGCATCAATGTGATGTCTGCAGACAGCAGTGCGTGAAGTTGTCCTGTTTTCATTTCCAGCAGAGTGTTTTGTACTTAGAAACTTTTCATGTCAAAACAAAAACTGTTTTCATTTAGAACAGGAGTTGGCTTTATTTGAAACAAGGGGAGTAGCTGGGAAGCTTCAGTGGGAAGCTTTTAGTGCTAAAACCATTCAAACACTTAGTGATTTTGTGGAGGCATGCAAAGAGTTTCAAATCTAAGAAAAACCTACATGTGTTTACATTTAGGTGCTCTGGCCACGTTAAAGTTGTCTGGTGGCAGCTGGGCTGTTAATACTGAATGCTGTGCTGCACGACAGTGATTCTGTTGTGTCACACTCAGATGCTGAAATAAACCAGTTGGCCATCACTGTGGGTATCAGATGTTTCATGGATGTATTTTAATGAATAATTACTGACTGGATTTTATGAAGAACCATTTTTAAAGCACTTTGCAAACAAGATTCCCTGACACATGTTTTCTTGACTGTTTAGGTCTTACAGGCCTCTGGCATAAAGATGAACGCTAGCCACAATGCCAAATGTGGGGTTTTCCCCTTTTCCTCCTCTCCATTAGGACGAAAGCTCTAAGGAAGCTTTCTTTTCAGTTCCTGATTTCAGACACTTAGTAGGAATTTTGTGGAGGCATGCAAAGAGTTTCAAATCTAAGAAAAACCAAAATGCAATGGTTGTCCAGGCTCTCTCTATGTTTTCAGTCTTGACCCTTGCAAGCTGAGCACTCTTTGCTTTGCTGTGCTTTACATAACTGCTTCCTATATGCAGCTGGGCTCAGTCGATCTGTGCTATATGGATGGCACTGTGCAATGCAGTCACAACCACAGAGAAGTTCCAGAACTGTTTTGTTAAATCCCCATGGTTACTGGACAAAGAATGTTCTTATTAGCCTATGAATGAAATGCATCAGTGGATAGAAAGCACTAAATGGAGAAATTGTAAAAAACAATTGCCCAGAAAGGACTTAATATGAGAGTTATGTTTGTACATAAAAGGATGCAGTAGTGTTTTGGAATGCTGTGTGGTAAAAATAAACAAGCTCACTGAGAATGTGAATTTGGAATTTGTTTAGAGAAGTAGACTGGTAAGTCAATTAGTTATATGCAGCTTCAATCAAAATTTAACTGTGAAGATGTAGTCGGTCGTTTGGGGTTTCTGAGATGGTTTTTGCCATTTTTCAATATAGATCTATGAAATAGAAAGGATCAACAAGAGAAAAGCCAATGAAACTTCCAAGTTTCTTCAGAGATTTCGATTTATTTGACAGATCCGTTCTCTAATTCATGTGATAGAGCTGAAGTTTCCTTAGTTCTGTGTGTTAGGTGGGAAATTTCACAGTTGCTCCTTGATCATCCTGGAAGTACTTCTGTCCTTGTCCTAGGTGGGCCTTCTAATCTATGCATACTTGTCAGTAAGTAGCTTTAAAGCAAGAGCAATATCCTCAGCATAACATGACAGACAAATAATCATGAAAATGTGGTAAGTCAGAAAATGCAGGCATAGGAAGCAAAATTATAGTTCTAACAACCACATGAGGAAATCTCATCTGACTATGAATTCACAGTACCATCTTGGTAACTCTTCAGTCAGGGATTTCAGATTCTGGTGTACGTGCACCTGGTACTGGCAGGCATATGAAGTTTTGCACACCCAGGGAACCATCAGCAGATCTGCATTTTCCTTCTTTTTTCCTCAGTTCTGAGGAGTCCAGAGATAAAAATGCATTGTTCTGGTCTGTGCCAGTTTATACCAGTACTTCCATCATTCAGAAATTTATTTAGGTTTAGTCCATTTGCTTTTGCCTGAGCTTGGAATAGTTTCTTCATAGTTTGGTTAAAGAAGGGCAGTGCCAGCCTTGAGTTAGTAATAATTTTAGCCTTATGGGGAGTCATGCCAAGGGATCTGCTCTCACTAGGTCACACCGTATCATTGTGAGAGGAGATTCTGCAGCTAAAACTACTTCAAGCAGTTTCAGCCTGAATACTCTTCCCCTTCGATCTTGCCAACTGCTGAGCCTTCTCTGCTATATGAGGTAGAATCAGCATCAAACAGAGGGGAGGCAGAGGAACCTGCCAGCACAAGCAGAGACGAACAGCATGTTGCCAGTGAGAAATGTCAGCTTTTATTGCTACTTCCTTAGTTGACCCTTTGTGAACAATTGTTCCGAAGAGCAAGATTTTTTTTTCCCCAGATGTTGCCCAAGTAATAACATTTCCCAAGGAGGTGATGAGTGTCTCCTTAACCTCTGACTGCTAGACGATAGGTTTTAGCAATACTTCCAAATGTCATTGATTCAAGAGATAGATATATGTGTGCTTGCCACCTCTGATACCCTGAAAGTTACTGACAAGCCAGAATTCTCTAAGTCTCTGCTCTGCATTTACCTGATTNTTTTTTTTTTTTTTTTTTTTTTTTTTTTTTTTTTTTTGGGTGGGGGGGAGGCTCAGGTGAATGGCAAGCTGATATTAACAGTTCATTTAAAAAAATCATTCCCCTTCTCCCACTCTTTTTCCTATGTCTTTAATCATAAGAAAGTGGACAATGGGCTTACTGTGACAGTAGCTTTCCGTATTAGTAGATCTGGGCTCGAACTCTTACCCTGCCATGGATTTTCTTTGTGACTGCATAGCAGTGTCAGTTGCACATGTTTAACAGGAAGGGAGTAGTGCTTCTATACTCTTCCCTTTGTTTTAAGGCTAAGTGTTGTCAAGGACTCCATATTGCTCCTATGTATCTGTCAAAAATTTTCAAATTGTAAGGTCACCTTTTACACTCCAGTTTTAGACAGGTGTGTAGCGTGGCACTGTTAAATCAGTTCACAGAATTACAGAATGATAGGGGTTGGAAGTGACCTTGAAAAAACATCGAGTCCAACCCCCCCTGCCAGAGCAGAATCACCTAGATCAGGTTACACAGGATTGCATCCAGGCATGTTTTGAATGTCTCCAGATAATAAACTCCACAACCTCTTGGACAGCCTGCTCTAGGGTTCTGGCACCCTCACAGTGAAAAGGTTTCTCCTTATGTTTCTCTGGAACCTCCTGTGTGCCAGCTTCCACCCATTGCCCCTTGTCCTATTATTGGACATCATTCAGCAGAGCCTGGTGCCATCCTCCTGACACTCACCCTTCACATCTGTATAACTGCAAATGAGGTCACCCTTCAGTTTCCTCTTCTCCATGACAGACCCAGCTCTCTCAGCCTTCCCTCACATGGGAGATGTTCCACTCCATTATCTTGGTGGCTCTGTGCACAGGACTGTTTCAAGGAACTCCTCTGTCTCTTCTGCTAGAAGAAAGAATTGGCTATTGTGTACTACTTGCAAAAACTCAGTTAAGGAGTGGAATAGAGGCCAGCCCTGCGTGGATGTTTAGTCAGGATGCATGATTACAGTTTTCTATTTAAACCCAAAGCAAGTGAAGGTGTGTGTTTTCTCATAGCTGGTGCAAGCACAAACTGTGTGTGCTAGAGAGAACGGAGGGAAATGCAATGAAACTCCTGGCAAGCAAGCACAAAGTGTTACTGTATTTTATTGAACGCATATATCTTTCTTTAGACTTGTCTATCTATCTCTGCCTGCTCCCATATAGATAAATGTGTCTAAAACAAGATATGTTTTCATAGGGGACTTGTTATACAACTATCAAAAGATTGGACATATTACTTTTGTTGTTTCTTAAGGGCTTCCCTTAGACAAGGACTGAGAGCTACTAACCTGGGCAAAACAGCAGCTTGAGAGCTCCAGAGTCACAGACATTAAAGACAGGGGAAAAAACCTACTAGGGACAGCTTGTCCAGCTGTTTTGTTATGCAGAGTTATTCCCTGTTGTAGATTAACCAATATTTCTTCCAGTCCTGTTTAATTGTGTGATGCAGTGGCATCTCCACTGGGAGGCTGTTACTGAGCTTAATAGATGGGAAGCTTATCTGACATTCATCTTAAACTTCTTTCTTCCTTTTTTAAGTTTCATGCCATTAATGATGCCATCCCTCTTACACTCTAAATAATCACTTGCTCTGTTTGATCCCTTTTCCAAAGATTAATGTAATGTCCTACCTTACTTGGAAATCATCCAACCAGAAATTCTCACTTTTCCTTAATAAAAGTTCAATTCCTTCAGCCACTTGATTTGTGTTATTCCTTTCCATGCTTCCTCTGGGTTTTGTATCCTACTTGCCCCGATTGTTCCACGTACAAACCCAGGTAAGCAACTCTGATTTAAAACTTGTATGGTGTATTTTTCTCAGATGCTGATTTACCTAAGATTAGATAAAACACTTTTCCTGTTTGTGCTGTTTCTGTTTGTATCCACATTCTGAGGGCTTCCATTCAGCTATATGTCTGGAGCTACACCTGAGATTTCTGTTGCTCCTGCAGCAAGAATTTTTTTGCAGGGTATTTTTCAGAGCAACTCGTGTCTTGCACAGGATGAAGTTTTTCAGCTTTGAGAGCTGTGCAGGAACCTAAAATTCGCTGGGTCGAATCATTGCTTTCAATTTTTTTTCTCAAACCCAGCCTGCCAGGAAATACCACTTGTATGTTTTTTTCATCCCCTATGCAGAGCAAAGATGGTGTAATTCTATGTCATTGTTTAACACAGGATAGGAGTCCCAGAATCTCTGTGTGTTCCATGGGTGACTAGTGGATACTAGTTTCACATTGATGTATCTTCCTGGAATACCGTTTTATGACAAAGTAGAAGAGAAAATAGAGTGTCAGATTTTGAGCTGAAATACCATTCTGTATTCAGGTCTGTTTGGGATTTTGTTTGTTTTCTTTTGTTTGGTTGGTTTGGGTTGGTTTTTTTCCCCCCTGTTTTTTAACCCTGCAGTATGATTTCATGGAACGCTTGGATGGGAAAGAGAAATGGAGTGTAGTGGAGTCCCCGCGGGAACGTCGAAGTATTCAGACCCTCGTTCAGAATGAGGCTGTGTTTGTTCAGTACTTGGATGTGGGTTTGTGGCACCTGGCATTTTACAATGATGGCAAAGACAAAGAGCTGGTCTCTTTCAGTACTGTTATTTTGGGTAAGTATCTCCACAAGGTGAGCTTTTTTTTTTTCCCCTCTCTGTTTATGCCTCCCCTTAATTAAAATCATAGAATGATAGAATTAAAGCCATAAGACTTTCTTGCAGTCTTCAGTATATCTTCTCTTTTTTTGGTTGTTTTTGATTTCTGCTCTCTCAGAGTATCTGTAATAGGGTACTTCTTTTAAGCTGAAGTTTTATCTTTTAAGATCTTAGTGTTCCCATACATCTTGAGTAAGGTGCAAGGTGCTGAATCTCGCCAGTCACAGACACAGATCCAGGCTGAGTACATAGTGGGCTGAGAATAGCTCTGAAGAAAGAAGTTTGGGTGTACTGATTGATGAGAAGCTCATCATGAGCTGGCAGTGCATTCATGCAGCCCAGAAGGCAATTGTGTGCCTGGCTGCATCAAGAGGAGTGTGGCCAGGAGGGCAAGAGAGGAGATTCTGACCCTTTGCTCTGCTCTTGTGAGACCCCACCTCAAATATGTGTCCAGCTCTGGAGTGCCTCTCAAAAGGAAGGGCACAGAGCTGTTGGGTGAGTCCCAAAGACAGCCACACAGATGATCCAAGAGCTGGTACACCTCTGCTATGAGGATAGGGTGAGTGAGCTGGGATTGTTCAGTCTGCAGAAGAGAAGGCTGCAGGGGGGCCTTATAGCTGCCTTCCAGTACCTGAAGGGATCCTACAGGAAGGACGGAGAGGGACTTTTCATAAGGGTGTCTAGCAGTAGGACAAGGGGGAATGGTTTGAAGCCAAGGGACAGTAGGTTTAGACTGGAATTTAGGATTAAGTTCTTCAGTTTGAGGGTGCTGAGACTCCAGAGCAGGCTGCCCAGGGAGGTTGTGGATGCCTCTTCCCTTGGGGTGTTCAAGGCCAGGTTGGATGAGGCTAGTTGGGAGGTAATTCTGGCCATGATGGGGAGGTTAGAGTAGATGATCTCTGAGGTCCCTTCAAACCTAAGCAATTCTATGAGTCTGTCATACGTATTTGCTTATTATCCCATAAAAATGCTTTTTCTGCTTCTCCAAAACAAAATAAAAAAATTATGCTTGTATTGTGCTTGTGGGGATTGTGCTTAAAAAACCTTCAGATATGATAAAGTATCCTTGAAAGAGTTGCCTGGTCTAGGCTAGAGCTTTCAAGAGCATCAAAGGTCTAATAGTCAGGTAGGCTACTTGATAGTGCAATAATAGTAATTGGACTGAAACACAGAGAAAAGTATAGTATTTTATCCAGTTCAGAGGGTCTTCTACACACACCTACTATCAGACATTTCATAATCAAAGGATCTGAGACAGCTGAAAGTTTCTCTGATGTGGAAAAGGAGAAAGAATAACAGAAATTATGTTAACTCCCAGATGATACTGAATTTGCCATGATTTTGAATACATAGAAAATGCTTTTGTGTGCCGTGAAGCAAAATAATGAAAAAATCTATAGACAATCTTCTTCATGAGACAAATTCATACCGTTGAGCATCACGTTTCAATTTTTCTTTCATTGTTTACATGAAACATTTCAGGAGGTCAAACTAATGACAACTCTTCTACAATTTGCTTTAGAGGGTTTTTATTTAGTGTCCTACAACTGTGAAATTAGATTTAAAGTTGTGCTTGAATATTTTTTCCTTTTTTTTCAGTTTAATATGATAGAAAAATACTCTGTAGGGTTCTGCTAGTTCCAAATCCAAAATTTATTTTCTGTGTTGTACAGCTGTTCTTTGTTTGTTGTCTGGGACTGACAGAGCCATTTAGTTTGAAACCTCAGGTCCCACAACAACGGGGATTAATAGCAAAGAGTAACAACATTCTGATTAAATTTTTCTTCCAATAATTCAGTGTTGAAAGTATGTTTTGCTAAAATCCAACATCTTTCAGATGGAAGCAGTTTTAGGAATTAATGGCAAATTTAGAATTTTATTCCTAGGGTTTTATTTTGCAAAACAGTGTATAAATTGTCATGCAGCCCAGAAGGCAAATTATATCCTGGGCTGCATCAAGAGAATTCTGGCCAGGAGGTCAAGAGAGGGGATTCTACCCCTTTACTCAGCTCTGATGAGACCCCACCTTGAATAATGAATCAAGTTTTGGTGTCTCCATCATAAGAAGGACACACAGCTGCTGGAGTGAGTCCCATAGAAGGCCACAAAAGATGATTTGAGAGCTGGAACACCTCTGCTGTGTGGATAGGCTGAGGGAGGTGGGGTTGAGCCTACAGAAGAGAAAACTGTGGGGAGGGAGGTTGTAGATGCCTCCTTGGTGGGAGTGTTCAAGGCCAGGTTGGATGAGGCCTTGAGCAGCCAAGTCTATTTGAGAGACATCCCTGCCCCTGGCAGAGCAGCTAGAGTAGATGATCTCTGAGGTCCCTTCCAACCTAAACCATTCTGTGGTTATCCAAGTAATAACAGAATTTGTGAAAAATAAGTATTTTGGTACAACTGAAATGTTATCATGGGGCTGGTATGCTTACTCTTTTCAGGTTATCAAAGTCATCAACACTTCAGTCAGTCACTTAAACTCTGGTGTTAAACCTCATTCTCTGTTTTTACAGACCTCTTTTCATCCTCTTGCATAGCTGCTTGCACCTTTTTTATTAGAGTTTAAAAAAAAATATTTTAAAGAGTACTTGCTGGAGCAAAAGAGCTCTTCTTTGTCATGCCCAGCACCTATTTCTGTCAGCTTAATTAATGAGCTTTTAAATGTCTATAGAAAGTAAAAGAAGATACAGTCCTTGGGATACTCCATTTTACATGGAAGAGAACTTGTATAAGATCAATTTCTCATTGCAAGAGGAATATTGGCAATTTTCCTGATGAGGCATTATGTTTGCTTCATAATATGAATTCAAACATAGCTGTAGAGGTCTTAAGAGGCAGTCCTGGCTACTTGCTGAGACTGAGGACTTTAGTACTGTCAGATGACCTTGATTTGTAGTGATGCCATTTCTGTACTTACCCATGCTGCTTCACCTGAGTGTTGTGGTGTTAATAATATCAGGGATTGGTCTTTTAAGTATTAAAGATAAAAACAAACTGAATGACAATTCAGCAAAGATTGTGTGACCTAAATAGGAACCAGCTAACGTGCCTGTGATGCTTGTATTTCAGATTCAGTGCAAGACTGCCCCCGTAATTGCCATGGAAATGGCGAGTGTGTGTCAGGTGTTTGCCACTGTTTTCCAGGATTCCATGGAGCGGATTGTGCTAAAGGTATCATTTTCCCTATGTTTACAAATAACCACAGTGTGTGTTTGTGATGTATGGATCTACAGTGCCTGCTAGTTAGCATGGGTCCAAGCTAGGTTCAAATAAATCAATATGCACTTACTTTTTTTCTTAGATGAATACAATGAAGTGGAAGTACTTCTAGATTAGCTATGAGCTTCCATAACTACAACTTTTTGTGTGTGTCAAAGCTAGTAGGCAGAAATGGCAGAAAATATTTTTTTTTTTTTTCTGTAATAGTGGATGAAATATCAGTAATGCTTTCTGATTAACTGGTCTGCAAGAGAAGACTGGTTATCCTCATCAACTGTATGTAATGTATGTTCTGGCTCAGCTGAGCCTTGCTTCTAGTACATAGCATCTTTCTTACATATGTCATTATTCTTTGACCACATTTCAAGGTGCACAATTATCAAGGAATAAACAGCAATCTAAAAGATGTCTTTGGATTTGCAGTACAAGTTTACAAAGCTTTTCTGAGAGTTTGAGATAGCTGTCTTAGGGAAGAGATTCATAAAGGAAGACCTCTTTAGTTTATACAGCTAGTAGCACATATATTGTCTAAAATCAATGATTTGCTTGTATTCCCTGCTGTTCCTGAGCAGTCACAATGTTCTAGTGTGCTGCTTAGTTTGTGTGAAGTTTAGGCACACTGTCAGTATCGTATGCTTACAATTGTTTTCCACAGGGATAGGGTTGTTAGTGTTCAAAGGAGGAAAGTCTGATGTTTGAAGGCTTGTTGAAATGTCTTGAAGGGACTCAGAAATGTTCTCATTTCTTCTTACACTCACGATGGCAGTTCTGAGGCCAGATTGTTGTGCCCCACCTCTTTCACTGGCGTAGCAAGGTGGAATCCAGCATACCCGTGTCTATGAAATACTCTTTGAGTAGCAGTTGTAGTTCTACTATAGTGAGTAATTTCCATTTTGTGTCTCCATAGGTGCCCCAAAACAATAGCAACAACAAAATGACCCCAAGGGCCTTGGAAAGCTAATGATATACTGATTCTATGATATTATTTCATCCCTAGCTCTACTCAATTGAAAGA
The DNA here is from genome assembly GCA_013396835.1 of Psilopogon haemacephalus. Lineage (NCBI taxonomy): Eukaryota > Metazoa > Chordata > Aves > Piciformes > Megalaimidae > Psilopogon > Psilopogon haemacephalus. The sequence goes on along the minus strand of VWZI01003271.1, from coordinate 1,003,349 downwards.
ATATTCAAATACAGCACGCATGTTATTTGATTACCTGAGAAATTAAGACACTTGGCAAATACATAGAGGAGCTATCTCTGTATTACCAAGTAAATGGTGTGATAATGTGTGCCATAAATCCACATTGGCAGCTGTATGCATTTCTGTGGTGTTCTGTGGTGAAAGAATGCATGCAGTGACTGTGTGCTTCAGTACCACTCCTCACACGTACACGGCCATTAAATCAACTCGTTTGCATTTTGAGTTGTGGAGCAATCCTGCGTTTTGTACTGAACCTCTGTGTAACACTGCAGTCTGTGTTAATGCTAGAGAATACTTTATTCAGGCTATGTCAGGTAAAGAGCTTTTTTTATAGAGTACTTGTCAAACTCTGTCAGGCTTCTCCTGTCCCTCAGTGCATTCCCTTTGCTTCCTTCTTTGTCCTTTCTGTGTTGTCTCTTCCCTCTCGAAAGCAGAAACGGTTTCTTGGAACCTTCTTTCAACTCTTACTGTTTTCTTGTCACACGTCATGGTATTTTTAAAGAACAGAGAAGCCTGGAAAAGTACCTAAAATGACAAAATGTGTGTGTTGACAGAATTCCCGTGCTTCTGTGCGATCATAGAGCTGCACATCCTTATGCTCTGACACATACCCACAAGTGTTGCACTGTGTTAGGGTGTAAGGACTGTCTGCCCCACCCATGCACAGGCACTGGGAAATGTCTCTCCTCATGTCCACAGATTTTTCTGGCAGGTTTGAATACTGATTGTATGTGAAAGCAGTTTCAGAAGACAGAAATCAAAGTTGGGATAGTATGCGTGGTAAAACAGTAAAATGAGAGAGAGGGTTAAATCTTTTTGAGCATGTTGTGTATATGGACACATGTTTAATATACATTTAGTATAATGTTATATTTAAGCTGTCATGAGTATGGAAATAGAATCATTTTCTTTCTATCTGATTTTTAAAAGAAATTATTATTTCCCTAGCAACACATCTTTCAATGTCTCTCTTCTCCACTGTAAAATAAATTGAGGCAAGACTCAAACAGAGAATTGTGGAGAAAATGTGAACAAGCTCCTCCGATGGCTTTTAGAACTTGATTCATGCAATAACACAGCAGTCTAAGAGCTTCACATTGGTTGAAATGTAAGGCTGATCTTGAGGGCATCACAGACAATGAATCTTGAGAGAAGTCATCTGCAAACTATTTGCAGACAGAGCAGAGGTACTCCCTCTTTTATTGTACTCCATCCATGTACTTCTAAAAGATAAAAATGAAGGAAAATCCAAGACAGATGACACAGATTTGACTTCAGATCCCATTGCCTCCAGGAAAATACCATGAAAATTATTTGAGACAAGCTTTTGTCCCAACCCACAGGCTGAAATAAACTTTCATACTTTGATTTCACCCTGTCCAACTCTTGCCAAAAACATGGCGGGGGCGAGGGGGTGTTATTTATATTTCTCAACTGTACCTGCTCATATAGGTTAGGTAGCCAGTGCCAATAGATTTACTCCATCCTTGGTCAAGCAAAATTCCATTTGCAGTTCAACCTAATTAAGAATTCCACCTAACACACAATAAAGGTACTGGTACAGATGAATTTCATGTGGATGAAGTCTGTATCCCGGTAAAGAAAATATGTATAGTTAAAGGCAGTGGAAGAATTGCTGTAAATTGAATTGCACCGCAAGTTGCCTCCTGTCCACAATTACCTGCGGGAGTTATTGACAAGAAGTGATGCTATGGCCAAGGATCGATTAAGGAATCAGACATGCAGCTGTGATTATGTTATTTTAGTGTGTTGTCACTTCTTTTATATTCATCTCTATTTTTCTGTAACCTCTGTGGCATAACCACCCAAGTATATCAAGTTGTCCTTCTTACTTAGTGTTCCCACTGTTAATGTCTGATAATAATTTGGTCTTTCAGCTGCCAAGTTCTGTGGTAAATCTACAAGGAGGCATCCTTCGTCATGTTCTGCTTTTCACCCTTTGTAGAGTTCAGCATTGCAATGAGCTGAATTCTAGAAGTGACTCAGATTTTTCTACAAATTCATTTCATCTCATGATATATTTGAAGGGCATTCAGCTCTTCCACTTGTTTAACAGAAATCTTCCCAAAGACTCTATCGTATAATGGTTTGCAAATGTGCTCAAAGCCTCCTTTAATTTTGTGATTTACAACACTAGGATTTGTATCACAAGCACATTCAGCTACTCTGAAAAGGTGAAGTGATTGTACCATCACATAGGATTTCCACTGATGTGATGAGAATAGACGGTGTCCAGTTTATCAAAGAAGGAAAAATCAAATCAGGTAGCTCATGTCAGCTGCCATCATGTTGCCATTTAGCAGATGCTTGTGGATGATGATGCAATGTGATAGAAACATGTTAATATTTTAATCTAAGTGGTTTCAAGGCTCTTTGATTTCTTTAAACCAAAAATTTGTACCTTGTTTGACCGGTTGATTTTTTTTAAATCTGATTTTAATAACTCTAATGATTCAGATTTATGTTATTGGCAATTTCTTTTCCTGTTCTCCTTGCGTGGGCTTTTCCTTATTTTATTTTCATTCTGTTTGTTTTTGGCTTACTGGCAAAGGACGGCGCCACTTTAATAAGTATAAAAAGAAGGGTAGGTTTTTTAAAATTTCTTTTCATTTCTTTTGCAATATCTATCTAGTTTAAAATAGTTACTGAGCTGTAAAGTGTAGTCTCTCTCTTTTGAAGTTTTTTCTAACTGATTTGCTGTTTCTGATGATTGCCCACACCTCAATAGAGAGTTCCTGCCGCTGCCATTTCCTTTGTTATGTGTGTGCTGTTAATCTCTGCATAAAAATGTAAAAAGCTGTCAATTATTAGGTAAGTAAGGTGTAATTGCAAGGAGTATCAACTCCTGCTTTTTCATAGCTGTTGTTTAAATCTGAGCTGTTTGGAACTCTTCTTGCTCTGACACTATTCAGAGACTTATTGCTTGGGCAATAGTGCATATAGAAATGAGGGTTTGTCCACTATTTGCTATTCCCTTAGTGCCACGTGGAGAATGCTTCCAATGGCATAAGAGCTTCTGGAAGTGATTGCAGTGGGGAAAACAAGAATTAGGGAGTGCTTAATAATTCTGTACTCAGGTTCGTCGCTGTAGAGCACATGGCCCACATGAATGTGTAGTGTCCAGCTGGCCATGTATGGGAGTTAGCATTTCCTCTGTCTGTAAGGAAAACAGCATTTACCTTCATAACTCTGCTAGAAATATTAGGAACTTAAACTAGTGCAAATGGAATGGAGATAAAGGGGAAAAATTTGATAGATAGTGTTACAAAACAAGCAGTGTGGCTTGCCAGCTTAGGTAGTAAAAAGAAAGTAGCAAAAGGAAGTTTTGGAAAGGGATCATGGGGCAGATAGATAACATCGTGTGGGTAATGGAGGGCAAGTAGGGCTTCCAAAAAATGCAGAGCATGGGAATGAGATCAAAAAACTCTTCTAAAAAAGTCACAGAGAGGTTAAAGTCCAGCTTGTAGCAGTGAGCAGTCTAGGGTGAAGTGATCTGCAGATACACTTGGAGCGTGAAGTTTGTGTTTCATGTGATAAGAGGAAGGGACCTGAAACAGGATTGGGAAAGAAGAGGCACAGTGCTGAAGTTAGGTTGTCAGGTTAACAGCGTGATTTTTCTATAACCTTTGAGATGTAATGCATAACAAATCTGATGCCAGGAAATGGATGAGTCAAAAATAACATCCATTTGTGCACCTTAATGGCAGGTTGAATGGTGGTGTTGTCCTCTGTGATAGAGCAAGAGTGGAGAGGAGGGCTGAGAAGCAGTGGGTTAAAAAGAAAAGGCAACTTTATTTGCAAGCATTTTATGTATTCATAATCCTAGCATGTCTCATCACTTACACCATACTCATAAGAAAGAAAGTTTCTTAATTAAAAAGAAAAGGTGTTCTTTTCTTTGGAAGTACCGCCGTCATGACTTGTCACCCACACATATCTCACATCCATTCTTGCAGTTGACAAAATACAGCATGTACAGCTTCTTTCTTAGTATCTCTTCCTGGGTGAGTTTGTTTTGGGGTTTTGTGTGTTTATAGGTGTATGTGTGCCAACTTATCTGTGTGCTGCAGCAGCAGCAGAGCCCTGCCTTGTCACTCAAATCTTCTTTCACAGTGGGTGGAAGCATCATTTTGATACTTGAACAGACAAGGCAGTCTTTGGCAGCATTCCTCTCCAGCAGCTCTCACCTCTCTAACTCAGTACCTTAAAATGCCTTTGTTATAAATGTTCTTCTCATTTTCCAACTCACATCTTTTATTGCAGACTTTTTATTTTCTGACAATCTGATCATGTCCTCACTTGCCTTCCAGGGAGTTCTATGTGCAGGGCAGCGCTTTGCTCTCTGCCCTCAGCTTTCTCAGTCTTACAGAACTTCAGTGCAATCTGACAACGGCTTTGTGCTGTCCACTGTGCCTAAGTAATTGCAGAATAAATAAATGGCCATGTAACCTATTTTGCCCATGGTTGACAGTCATTACTGTCTATCAGTTCCTAGCTTGCCTGCATGAAATGAGCTAGCAGCTTTGATCCAGTGTTGGGTAGACAAATAAAGCCAACACAAAATCCACCACTCTTAACTCTTTCTAATTGGCAATTTAAACAGGAGCCAAGAACTGCAAGGGTCACAGGCTGAATAATTTGTGATTGTTAGTGGTCATGGCTCCAAAATGGCTTCAAGGTATGCAGTCAGTAGTGTGACAAGGAATTGAATTCAGGAACCATTGTTTCTACTCTGCAGCTTTTCTCATCAATCCTCATGAACTCTGTTGGAGCTCAGAGGTGAAAAAAGAGCACTGGAGAGGCTGGATTCTACAACTCTACAACAGATACTTTGTTAAATTTCTTTCACGATGCAAGTCATTTAGCATCCTAGTATTTCATTAGTCTTTAAAACTAGGAACCTCTCCCTGTAGTACATTGCTGATTAAATGTGAGGATTAGCAGATGTTTGTAAGATGTGCTATTAGTAACAGGATGGTGACATTGGAGTACTCAGGTGTCTCCCTAGTCTGTGCTGGTCTAGAATTGAAGCTTCAGGTCTTTTGTGTTCGTTGTAAGGCAGTATTTACAAAGTTGAAATTAGACCCAAGAGCTACTTGTAGCACTGTGAATATTTGAGAAAACAATCTTCAAAATGTGGATTTCAGCGAGCAAGCTATTAACTGCTCATTGTTCTTAGCCATCTTATGGCTTCTGCTGATTCCAGTGTTGAATTGGGGGCTATAGAGAATTTATCTGCAGAAGATCTTATCCTGAATAATTTCAAGTGGAGATGCTCCTGTTGTTTACAAGCACATCTTCCCTTCTGTTTGTTATAGTAGTGCCTTTACAGGATAGCAAAAGCACTTCAATTTTTTTAAAGGTAGTTGTTTATTTTAAAATATGCCCAATACTTGCACGTAGTATAGCAATTTAATTTTTGTTTCCTGTATTAAGCTGCCAGTAAGCATACAGCCAAATTCCTGTCTATGGATTGCATTGCCCTCTCATATATTTCTAAGTTCATGTTGCAGCCTATGAACTTGAAATTATATATGACTCCTTTTCCCAAGTTGCTTGCAGGATAGTGGTACAGCTGAAAAGGCAGGCTTGTTTTCTGTAGGAGAGTATTTCTTGGACAAAGATAATGCATTAAGAAACAAATGGGGAATGCTGAGGAGTTCCGTAATGAAGGAACTTACTGAGAAAAGTTGCTGGACAAAATGCTGAGTAAGAAGAAGAAGAAGGCATGTAATAATTCTGATTCTCTAATTGCAGTGAGCAGTGTTGTTCACTTGTTACCCAACATGGGGAAATTCCAACCAAGTTTTATTGGCTTTGTATGATAAGAAAGTTTGCTTTGCTTATGTCCAAGATGGAAAACGTATGGAAGCATAGTAAAATCTTATTTATGGATTTTTCTTCAACAGTATCATAGTAATATTTTCATACTTACTAAAAGCTGAGTACATCCCCTCTCACAGCTGCCTTTTCACTTCATCTCCCTTCCCTTCTTATACATATACAACAGCAACACATCTATTGGCACAAACATTTTCTGTTTCAATGGGATCCCAACAAACTGAATATTTCTAAAGATTCCCAGTGCAACAAAGAAACAGACATGCATACAAATACATGCAGGACACAAACCATTGCGCAGCTTAGTTTCCAGCTAGCCAAAAATCTTTCTTCTCATCTTACAATGCTTCCGCTGGTGGGTAAGAATCACTCCACTCTATACTCTGCTGAGCTGAATTGTACTCGCTGCAATGCATGCTCTGTAATTTGTTTTTGTGTTTAATTGGTTAGCTTATTTAATTGTGTTGCAATCTGTATTTTGTTGTTAGATTGCATTGTCTCCAAGGGCTTCTGCTGGTATTTGTTTATTTCATTAAGTTCTCTGAGTTTGTCTTTGCAGTTGTGTTGGGATCATCTCAGAGTCCTTGCGATGATAGTAAATGTCATTGAAGCAACTAATATTAAGTAGTATTGTAAATCACATTGTAGAAGTGCAGCTGTTAAGAGGTCCTTAGACATTTGCCTTAAATCATGGCTTCAGGTTTCAGCAGCAGCACTATTTTCATATCCACATTATATCTAGATTTGAACCTGTAATTTAGATCTTCTCCTGTATTTAGACCCTAGTTGGGTGGCATTAAATTCACTTAGCTGTCATCCCTCTTTCCTTTATCAAACAAACAGAAAAATTTCTAATTCAGATGTAGAAAAATGTTTAAATATTTGCAGCTAGTGTGGAACTGTGCAATTAATCATCTTGTGATTTAAATATTTTCCTGATAAATTTAACAAGGCAAATAGTATTAACTAAAATGAGACCAAAGCAGCCTGTAGGTGCAGTCCTTACACCTACTGCACTGCTATTTAGCACTACAGCCAAACCATTAACAGAGAAGTAACAGTTTCTACATCATTCCCTAGGAATGGTGCAAAAGCTTAGCAAAAATATTTGAAGAAATATTGAATGTTTTCCTTTCTTTTTCAAGATGCAGAAATAACTTCATGCTGTTAGTGCTTCCCTGTTATGAATCACAACACATATGTTGGGAAGGGTAATTCTGGTATTTGTAAGCTGCTTTTTGTAAGCTCAAAGCCTTATGTCTGATTTCTCCCTGGCTCTTCTCACTGAGGTAGCTATGAAACCTCTAAAGGTATTTAGTTTTCCCTTTTTTCTCATTTTTAGCAGTGATGAAGTTATCAAGACACACAAAATAAGATCTACATGCTGGTCTGTGACAGTAGTCGATTTCAACATCTGTTTATTTCCATCTTATCTGTTGGTAGAAAGTAAAATTTCTTTCTCAGCATGCTCTTGTAGTTGTATCAACTTCACTACTTATATCTAAAGCAGGAATTTCACAGATCTGATTCTGCCTTACTCCTTCCCACAGAAAAAGCATTTTAGATTGCAAGGTAATGTTTTCAGGACACCATCCACATTTTCCTCCAAGCTCATGTATCATGCAGAGAATTGTAAAGAATTCTTCCCTCTCCTTTTTTACCCCTATTTTCAAAAGCATATATATGGCAAACTGATTGGTCACATTCTCCTGTGGGAAACCAGGATCAGTGCAGGGTAGCTTCCATTTCCTTGAATACATTGATGCATATGAAAAAGAAAGTGAACTGTGCTGCTCTGCAATGATGGGGTGGATAGGAAGGACTCTGACTGCATTGCCTGTAAATGAATCTACCATCTACAAACCATCTTCGTGTACTGTGTGGAGGACTGCAGTCTTTAATTTAGGTAGTGACAGTTGGAGATTTACTGTAGTAGCAGAACAGGTTGATGAAGTTTTGAGTCCAGAATGTACTGACAAGAGAAAGTCCTCAAGCCATTTCAACCCTGGCACAGCTGGCTGGTTTTTCAAGTGTCTAATTCAACTCATGTGTCCACTTTTCTCTCTATCTCCCATTTTTAGTTTGGTTTATACCACTTGGAAAATCTCTTAAATGTTCTGCTGTGGCTTTTAGTAAGACAGTGACACATTCATCTCTTTTCTTTAGATATTTTTGGTAACCGTTTTAAGCAAAGCAGTTATCTAATGGAAACACATACTTTGTACAATGGTAAAAGAGGGAACAGCAAGTATTGTCTTTTTGAGAGAGAAGGTCACACTGAAGGCAAGGAGAAAAACTATGAGCTTTTTGATAAATTTCGGCCAAAGCAAAAGCTTGAGTGTTCGGAAGGGTGTAAATATTCATTGTGCAATTAATGATGTTCAGTCACTTCTATAAAAATCCTGCCATTTTTTTTCTGTAGAACAGCTTAAGTACTTATTGATTGAGAACTTCTGTAACTCCCAAAATGGAGGCATCCCCATATCTCTACAGGTATTTTAAATGAATTGAATTAATCATAGGCTTAAAAGTCTCTAGTGATCTCCGTTAACTTTCCTGGGTTTAATTAAAACATCTGTGCGCTTTTAATTTATCGATTCATCCAACTCATATGTCATGTTTTTAACACACCCCAGCATGCTCTGCATCATTTTTAACCCGATTTCCACTTAACTAAAGCAATTAAATTCACCCCGGATTAATTAAAGCATCCATACTTTAGTGCTTAAGTCAGCGTGTGCTGCTTTCCCCAAATGGTTTCTGAATGTCAGAGATTTGACACACCTGATGGGTTTTTTGTCCTTCTAGAAATTCTTCAGTGAATCTCTCTCTTGCTTACTAATGTGCAGTTTGACAGAACTAGACAAGGGAGCTTGGCAAGGCTCGGGTTGGGCAACTCAAGTAAGGCTTGCAGAGGATGAGTACTAAGGATTGCAGGGCATGAGTTCTATGCTGCTTCTTAGCATTGACTTGTTTCCCCCCACCATAGAGTAACACTAGCAGTAAATCATTTTAATTATTTGTGTGCTCTTTAATCAAAGTCAACAGTTTCATGAAGTAACTAAGCAAACATCTAATGCCAGTACTTGCTAGTCACAATTGTTCATTCTTCTGCTACTATGTGAATTTCTACCAGATGGCTTCCACCTGGAAGAGCACGAGGTCTTCAATATTCTAGAGTTTCCTAATTGTCTATGTTCTTCACAGCATTTCAGCCTGATGGAGGTTAGTGGTCTCTGATGAGCAGGCACTCTAGCCAAATACTTTGCTTCCCAACCTCACAAATATCTGTGCCTGAGACATAAAGTACAGATGAAGGAATATGTTCCTGGATTCATACAGTGTCTTTAATTATTTCCTTGGGACAAAGTTTGCTACAGATGGGGCAGCTTTTTACCAGGAAAGCCGCATAAAAATAGCATTAGCAAGTAAAAGTCAAAACAGCATAAGCCATGGAGTGATCTTAGGAGTTATTTCAGATTTTCATACATCCATAAATGAATTCCAGTTAAAAGCAATAGATGTGCTGATAAGGAGTGAAATTTGCATCCAACCACTTGAAATAGCTGTAAACAGCAAACATGAAGGAAAGTGTTGTCAGACAAAAAAATTGTGTTCTTAAACTAAAATGAAACACTCATATGTTTCATGCCTCCTAATGTTTTGAAGTATGGGCCAACACTTGGTGCAGCAAGGGATGTGATCATTTGTTAGGTTTCAGAACCGTTTTGGTTTAGATAATAATAATGTAAGGTCTAGAGTCAACATTTTGGATCAGATTGTCAGTAATTTCTTAAATAACGTGGATGGATTTCTAAAATGCATGTTTGTAATTCCTGTAGTTGAAGTGGTTTTGTAGAATTAAGATTGTTTATATGTAGATAGATATAAATTCATTTGAGGAGGTAGTCTGTAGGCGAGAACTTGGATTTTGGAGTGAATCTAAAATTATTTGTGGGGCTTTGGTATACCATTGTAGTAGGATTCAGCTCTAGCATCAGTAAAATGCATCTTCACTTGCTTACGTCTTAATCTGATTTATCCATCGAAGAGAAATCAGCATTTGTAGACTAAATGTCAAATATATATCACCAAGATAAAGACATAAGGGGAAAAAAACACAAGTACAATGCAAACTTATTAGTACTTTTTTGGTATTTGGAACTACACAGTTGTAGATTACATTAGATTTGGATCTTTCCTTTCATTCTACTCCAATTTGGAGCTGACCTGGACTGCATTTATTGGCTTCAGATTACACTGTCATAAGCAGTAATCCATCTTCTTTATATACTGGCAAAATCATGCATAATCTCTCTGCAGTAGCCACTTAATCTCTGTTAAAAGGAACTCCAAGTGTGAGGTATTAGAGATTCTCAATTAATTATCCCCTAGAGGGACCATGCCCAGAAGGTTCACCAGTAAGGTTTATCAGTGAGAAGTCTGACCTATGCCTATCTTCAGTACAGTTCCCAGTTGTCAGTGAAACAGAGCAGCTTGATTTCTTCATGCTACTCTGTGTATTTCATTTTTCTATATAATTGAGGATTTGTGTCAGTCTGTCTAAAGAGCATGTTCAAAATGCTCAGTCTGTAGGTCCAGATGATTTTTGAGAGACCTCTATAGCATTTTAATATGGTTGTATTGAGAACTTGAGCTTTAGCAAATGTTTCAGGACTGAAACTCACTCCTCCTATACATGAAGATAAAGATAGTCTTTATTTCTGTTAGGTCTGACAAAGCTCTGTGCAGTTCAAAAAGGGCTGAACATACCTTGTATAGGAATATAAATAATGTCTCTTCAGAATGTTTTTGTACAGAGGTTGTGTTACAGAAGTGAAGCTCTAATGGCTCAGACCACAACTCCATTTTATCCAGCATTTCAGCTCTGATGCTGTCATACAACAGGTAGATGAGGAAGACTAATCACTTCTACCTGCTTTGATGTTTCTTCAGTAAATTCTTTTAGTTCTAGAGATAACTTATGTTAGGGCTTCCTACAGGAGATCATGTCTCTTTTTGTGCAGTAGCCTTTGTAGTTTTTCATTCCATGAATTTGTCTAATTATGTGTTCAGTCAGGGAATGTTGTAGGATTTTTAAGTTTTCAGATAATCTTGTTAAAATCAGTTGATGAAACAGTTAGTAGTGCTTAGGGTCTAAGGACACTTTAGATGGTATCTAAGTGCTCTATTACTGTAGTCTTTAACTTGCACTTCCAATATGTGGTCCTAATTTTGATTTCTGCTTACATTGTGAAGAGGCAGTCAAGTTGGTCTTTTAGGCATGCCAAGATGTAAGATTTGGGCGTACAAGTTTGGTGGATACAACTATGCTGGTCCTTACTCAAACAATACCCAGCAGGGTTGCCACAATTTTCTCCATCCAGAGCAGTGACTTTCCATACCAACCTGCCTCAAGCATCTCACCACGAAATTCTGTGGGAATATTTTCCTGTTGAAAGATGGTGACAATGTGGGGTGACTCCTGACAGCTTGCCTGGGCTCTGAATAAGCCTGTAGATGGCATAAAGGAAGTTAACCTTTCTTATGCCCCATTAGAAAATTTACATTTGGATGTAAAGCTGAGCTGCCTGCAAAATAAGGCAATATAAGGGCATTGCCTGTGACCTGGTCTAAGAGAGGGAAGCATTGAAATGTGAGTTCAAAAGCTTTCCAAGTCTGCATATTTTTATGCCCAGAAAGTCAAATAACTTTCACTAGAAATACACCATTTCTTTGCTTTCTGAGGAGAAACTGGAGGGGGGAAAAAAAAAAAAAAGTCTGCAATAGAGAAATGACAGCCTAGATCCTAGCAGTACAGGACTCTGCACCAGGGTGATCTTTACTCTACAGCAAGAGGAACCAAGACAGAACTCTTCCTTCATATCCTGTTTGGAACTTCAAGTATCAGGGGAAGGCCTCTCATGCAAGCAGCTGTGTAACTAAACCAAGTTCTGCAACAGCCTCCAAGAGTTTGACTGCTCAGATATCCTTTAATGGTGTCTTGCCATGCTCTAGAAGAACATCTCTGGTGAGTATGTCCATGTGAATACCATAAGGGTGGGTGAAAAGAGTGTGTACAGAGACTGCAGCTGGGACACTTATGTATTAAGAGTCACTGGGCAAAACAGTGGCTTCTGATGCCACCCCATTTCGCCACTACCACTTATTGTTTCCCTTCTTAGTCCATGTGTAGTAGGCTACTATCAAATTGTCTTTCCTCATGTATCAGGGAACGTTAACATTACTCCAAAATACCTATCCAAAGATAACCTTTACAGGGAAAGCTTTTAGAGTGATGTTTGGCCAGTCTTTTCTGCTCAATTCATGCTTTTAAGTGTGTGTCACCTACAGGACTCAAAGGTCTGTATTATCCATTGAGTAGGTGTTAAGAACTTTGCCTGGTTTTGTTCCAGTGCTTGCAGAAACTCATCACCAAAATCACATTTAAGGGTTAGTACTTGTGCTTATTCAAACTTTACTCAGGAGATATACCCTTGTGCTTAATTTCCTTGCATGTTGCCATAACTACTCTTTAAGATCTCTATCTACATTTTGGACAGTGCTGTTGTGTGATACACAGTTGTCTTTTTGTGACCTACCTGTCCATAGAAATGAAGTGGAGCTTGATTGTGTCATTGAATGAACCAGCCTTTCTTTTCAGTCCTTCAGCAGGCTTTGAAGAGTTAGTTCCCTCCTGCAACTGGGCCCCTCTTCTTCAGATAGCAAAAATCACTAGTCCTAGGTAACAAGAACTCCAGGTGACTCTTTAGTTGTTTGCTAATTAATTAAAGCTACCTGGATGCAAAAGTAGAGTGCACTATTTTGGGTCTTGCCCTATGGTATATGGTTTAGCAATTATGGGTGGCAGACCTCTTCTTAGACTGCGTACTTCTGTTTTCTGTGGAGGAGCAGCTTGGTTCTTTCTGTTTCTCACATAGGACACTCTATGAACCCATAGCAGAAGCATTAATTTTATTACAGCAGTTTCAAACCAGATTCTTATAACCTATTCTTGCTTATTTGTTTCTCTTGCTATCTTGGTGGCATGGCAGTGTTGGAAATGCCAACATGTGAGCAGGAACCTCTGTCATTTTTCTTACTCTGAAAGTGATATTCCTGTTGAAGGGTTTGTAGAATAATCCAAGAGGAAGATTACAGATTAAACTTTGTAGCTTTAGGTTGCAAGTGTCTGAATCTTAACTGTATTAATTTTATCCCTAAGGTTAAATTCCTGTAGCACCATAGCACAGTAAGGAAGCACTGAAAAACTAATGTGGAAGCTCTTTAGTCCAAGATGCAGCATCAGCTAATAATCTTCCTTGTGCTATGATACTCTCTGGTGTCTGAAAAGTTGAATCTTGAAAATTCAGATCAAAACTGGGAGCTAAGAATGTCTTTCCCATAGCAAGTTACTAATAACAGATATACCTATCTTTTAGCTGGACCATAATAGTCCATTTGTAAATGAGACTTAGGGACAAGGAAAGCAGAGAAGTAATCTTAGAGCTGGGAAGAGGCACAGTATTATCTAGCTAAGCCTACAGTGGTCATATCTACATTACTTTGGTTATTTTTTTGTTGTTTTTTTGTTTTGAAATTTAATAATGAATTTATTTATGCTCAGTCCCTCTTACAGGGCATTGTGTTGTTCTGGTAGAGCTATTGCCTTTATTTGAGCTTTGACTCCTGAAGCAAGGTTTGCAGAGCACAGGTCTTTTCAGGTGTTGAGTGCTATGTTGGCCTGTAAAAGAACCAAAAAAAAAAAGCTCTTCCTTGCTCATATTCATCTTGTAAACCAACTCTAGCATTTTGTGTGTAGAACTACTTGAACAAAATTGATTTGTCTGAAGAAACTCCCTACCGTCTACTGATTCATTTAGCTTTCACCAGGCACTTTCTTTCTATGCAGCTTTATCACACCATAATAAGGAGGTTGAAGGACAAAAGTAACTCATGTACTGGCACATCACAGTGCAGCTGGAGAATCCACATTGAGCATCCCTTGCTGGTGATAATGTTGAGTCTCTGCAATGGCTTGGAAGCATGTAGAGAGTTTGCATCTTCCAATATTCTTTCTGTGGTGGACTTGAACAAAGGGGCTGCAAGCTTAACCACCACATACAGGACATGATAGGTGTCTCATTCTAGAGAGATTTTTCTGTCAGGGCCCATATAAAGGGACAGCATCTCTGCAATGTGTCAGGATGTGGAACATGACATCAAGAAACTTGCCACTCATGGTTACTCCAGGTCTTCAAGACAAGCTGCCTTCTGTACACTTACCTCCAGGTCCACTACACCATGACAAATAAATAGAGCAGGACTGAAGTGATTACCTTTGTCACAGTGACTTGGGAAAATGTGTGAATGTCAGCCCAAAGAAGACTTTTAAGTGCAGTGAAATGGAGAGTTATGGCCAAAGGAATTGTTCCTGTCCTCATATCCTCGTACAAAAATGGTGGAGGTGGTTCTAGTTTGATCCCTTTCTTTATGGCTCACCTATAGGAGTTGCAGCAACATTGGTTCACATATCTAGGCAGTGAACAGCAGTGCAGGCTACAGCACTGGAACAGTGCTCATACAGACAGAAGTCATACAGAATAGTCATACAGCACTTGAGGTGCTCTAGCTCAGCCTGTTGTGTATTATAGGATATTGTAGGATATATATGTGATGATGATGTGCGAAAAGATGCTAGATAGACTGTCCTAGAATGCAGTATGGGTATGGTGAATATTTGTCTGTATTGTAACTCAATCCATCTGGTTCAGTAATCCTAATTCTGAAGCCAGCTGCAGAAAGCAGAACAGGTAGCGCTTGAGCATAAACTTTATCCCTGAACTTGGTAAAGCACTTTTGAACATCTGTCACATAGGAAATGAGATAGTTGCTGTAGTGTTAATTGAAATCATTCTCAGCACTCTAATTTTTTGTTACCATCTCAGGTTACAAATCTGAGTGTATTTTTTCTGATCTTTTTTTTTTTTCCCCTTCCAATTTCAACTAAGAAAAGTCTTGCAAAAAGTCTATCCTGAAATGTGGCTTTGCAGCAGATCAATGGGACAGCTGAGATTAATAAGGGTTACAGGACTGAGCACTGAAGACGTTGTGTAACTGGACAATTACACATTTCTTTGTAGGAAATCAATTACTTGGGTTCTTCTTGATCATTCGGGTTAAAGGGGTAATAGAAGCAAGAAGACATTAGGACCTTTTCATGATTAATAGTGGCTTTTGAGTATATTTTTGGCAGTGTAAAACTAGCTGTTAGTTTCTAATTACTTTGAAGGGTGAAAAGAGAGGGAAACCCTTTTCTGTCTTTATCAAACTGCACCAGTGAGAAGAGCACAAAAGTGTACCTTTTCTCAAAGATCCACTTCATTACTCTCATTTTCTGTTATTCCTCTGTTATTTTTTCCATTTCTCTGGCTAATGACCACACACTCAGTCTCTGGCAGGCATGTAAGCTCACAGATTGCTGTGTTCACATGGCAGATGTGGGCATACAGGAGTGTGAATGTGCCTTAGTGTAACATTCATATGCAGCTGGCTTTTAGTAAACCACTTGTTTCTTTCCATTGCTCTGCATATAGACAGTATCTGATTCCTGGCATCTAAGACAAGCTGACTACCTTTGTTATTCACAGGCTTCACTTGATTTGCATAAATGAATATTTGTTCAGAATGTGTCTTACCTCCTTAATAATACAAGAGGGAGGGATAAGGGTTAATGGCACTTTCTTGCCAACGCACACAGGGTAATAGCAGTCACTCTGGGAAACCAAGGTTCAGCAGGGATATTGGTGGCAAGGTGCATTTGTTGTAGATGAAAGCTTGTGTTATTCCTGTGTTAAACATTCTTACACTAAAACAAAACAAGTCAAAGGGTTTTAAAAATGGGGGCGGGGGGTTATTACATTAAATTGTTCTGGAAGAAAAAAGATTGTATGTAATAAAATGTTCTGAGAACTGAATGTTTTGTGTTCTGCTGTCTGTGAAAACTGTGTGTTTCCTAGTTAGAAGAAAGCAGAGTAATGTCAAACTCAGAACTGTTCATGTTACTTCATTAGTTACCCCGTGCATCATCACTAGTCTATAAAGAGTAGCAGTTGTGTTCTCAGAATGCCAGACAATCCTTGTTTTATTAGTAAGCAGATTATTTATTTTTTTCCCCTAAGAAAATGAACTATTTAAATATGTGTATAAGTATTTGGTAGTGGATTTTTAGTACACTTGTAGCTGAATACATGTATGACTCTGCATGCTGTTTTTCTTCCATTGAATTTTCCAGCCGCCTGCCCAGTTCTGTGCAGTGGCAACGGTCAGTACTCTAAAGGCACCTGCTTATGCTACAGTGGCTGGAAAGGTCCAGAATGTGATGTACCCATCAGCCAGTGTATTGATCCCTCATGTGGAGGTCACGGTTCCTGCATCGAAGGGAACTGTGTCTGTTCTGTTGGCTATAAAGGAGAAAACTGTGAAGAAGGTAGGACATTTTTTTTTTTTCCTGTGTTGTGAGTTTGGCATCTGGATTTTGGAGTTACTTAATGATTAGGGACAAGAAGGAAAGAATAAAAATTTTAATGTAAAACTGCTGTATCAAATAATGGTAAAGTGGGGTCAAAATATAGTGCAATCATGATTTAACTAACTTCAGACAGAACTTTTGGCCCTCCATATACATTGCTTTGTAGTACAAAGAATAGTAAACCTGACTAGTTCCTTTACTGAAGAGTAAAGATAAACCTTTCCTTATGGATTATATTTAAGGAGCAATTTGGATGTGAAATGGAGAGGATAAAGGAGCAGTGGTAGACAAAGTTGTGTAGCTGCAGCTTCACACAAAGCGAACATATCTGTCACTATTAAGACGTAAGTTGATGAAACAAATTTGAAAGACTTAGGTATCCATGTTACCAAAGACTTAATGCTGGGCAAATTACTCCTGTTGGCTGCAATCATATGGGATTAAAGAAGGGTAGATGGTACACACAAACAATAACTTCCTTTAGGATGCAGCAAAGCTCTTCATGCTGAAAGCATCCAATTCCTTGCGTATGTGGAATGAGCAAATTTAACAAAATAACCCATGCAAAATGTGGTCATGGATTAAGCTCAATATTGGTTTTATTCAGTGTTTTCTCTTAGCATGCATAACATAAATTGGACTGCTTCTCTGTTAGAATATATTACTATGGTTTAAAAAGGGAATTTTGCTCCCCAGATCATTGCTAGATAGACAATTCAGCATACATCACACATCCTCAGAGCACTAAAAATGCAAGCTACTTTATGGTGACATTCCAGAGCTTATTAATCCACCAAAAGTAGGAGTAGTTTGAGGATTAAAGTGCTAGTACTGGAGCTGCATGGGTTTGGGACGAAAGAGTCTCTCTGCAGTATCCTGAGTGAGATGCAGATCTGTCCACCACAGTACCAGATTTATTTTTACCCTGCAGCAAACAGCTGTTTCTTCCATCATAAAACAAGAGGAAGAAAACTATGGAGGCCTAAACCACTAAGGGGTTTATTTTTTGGCATGAGGTGCAGTCATTGCCTTTAGGTCAAGATCTTGCAGGAGTGTGAGTGAACTTACTTTACTACAAGAAAACAACAGGATTCTTACTAGTAGGACTGTCAACACTACAACTGTTCAATTTGCCCTAGTCATCTTCTTCCAAGAAAACTTTACAACACTGGTTATTAAAGCTCTAATACAGAGATCTGTTAAGTCAGTCTAATTTTTCCATTGGTTTTAAACAGGTCGCATTTTAAGTGATATGCAGAAAATTCCTGTAATGTCCTTTTTGTTAACTAGAATTGATAGCTCTCACTTCATCCTGATGTATGACTACAGGAAAAGCGTAAAAATGATCTGAAATGTCTTGCTAGCATTCTCACTGAAATCAAAGAGGGAAAAAAATGACCTTAATGTACTCTACAGTATCCAGTCTGCTCCCCAGGACTGCAGAGAGAAGGTCTCTTTCTGGTACTAACCATAATAATTTTCTTAGTCTAAGTAAGTTATGTAAAATCCCTCGTACTTTGTGTTGCTGTAGAAATGCTCCTGTTATTGGACTATAGTAGATGGCCCAATTTTTTTTTTTTTCCCCATTTGATTCTGTAAATTTTAGACAGTGTTTCTCCCTCATTTTAATTGTCATTTCCAGATGCTTGCATGGAACTATCTACTTTTGGATGACTAGAATAGTGCAGTGTATCTGGGCTAGACATCTTCAACTCCCTACCACTGCTATAAGGCAAATAGGCTCTTGGGGTGCTTAATTCAGTTTAACACAAGAAAAATGTTTGAAATGGGTGAAGCAAGCACATCACTAACTCCAGAGTAGTTGACAGAATAAGCTGCTATGTACCTTTTTGCAGAGTTGTTCATGTTAACACCATTAAGGGTTGGAAGCACTACAAAACACTGTTAGTCAACAAAGGTTGGGAGGAGGTGAATTACTGTATGAGGTGAAAGGACATTGTTATTTAATCAATACTGTGCTTGAAAGGGTAAGTTTTGTCTTAAAAAGATAAATGGATTAAAAAGACAGGAGATATTGACTGCAAACTTGGAAGGGGACAATAACATGACAAGAAAGGTTAAAATAACCTTTTCCATATATCACTGGGCAACAAAGAAGTCAGCTAATTAATATACAAATAAGTTTTAAAAACAACCATCACGTTTCTACACTAAAAATCCATTTCTTAAGTAATTATTTCTCACATTAATCCAAGAGCTACAGGGGAAAGGGTATAAGATGAAGAGATGCCTCTTCAGATAAAGGTAATCATCTGTTCCTATTTAAAGTTTTTGCATTGATTAAAATTCTACCATTCTGATGGTGGAATGATGCAAATAACTCTACCTGTATTTATATGTAACATATGAAATCTCCTAGATTGATTTGAGCTTCCAAAAGTAATGGCAAAGGTTGATTCATTTGCCATTTCCCAACTAGGCTATTGAATTGGAACAAGTGGGTCAGCATTTTTGTTTTAGTTCCCCTTTGCTTTTTTATTTCTAATATTCATCATGGTCATATTGTTCAATTTACCTGAAATGAAAGTGGCATCAAAATCAATATTTGTGATTCACAATTTTTGCAGCATAAACATTGTTGTTCTATTAACAAATTTGCACACAAGATGAAGTGGCATATTTGTCAGGCTTCATTCAATCTGGTTTGGGGGGAGACAAGTGAAATTGCCAAATTAGGTTAACTTAAGGGTGGTTTTCTTGTCAGCTTCATGGTCGAGTCATTTTTCAATGACATTTAACTTCATAAGTGTAATTCATGGCTCTTTGGGGGCTTTGTGATACATATTGTTCAGAAAACTCCTTGACCTCCTTTTTTGTCCTTAGGGATATAAATTGCTTTCAGTACCTTTTTTATCAAATCTACAGAGGGCCCAATACTAAATGAGCTCTAATGATCTGAGCTGCCGAGGGGCTGTGAGTTCTAAGTCTGGCGTATTGGCTCGCTAAAGCGTCTTTGCCTTTGTTTAAACACCAAAGAAGCTCCGTTTAGAAATCCTTATTAAATACCATTGTAAACCCTTACAAAGTCCTGGGACCAGAACCTTGCCAGCCTAAGTCAGTGCAGTTCTTTTGCAGGTAATCATGTTATGCTAATTTTAGCAGCTGAGGATCTGGCCCAAGATGATAACTCTAAGAGCATGTATTAAAATAGATAAGGTTTGAGTTCAAAGTGAAAACTCTCTTCAATTTAAACTCTGAAAGCTATTACTTACGCATAAGATGGAGGGGGGGGGGAACCAGCTGTAAGGTATATTTGTGTAGAACAAAGGAGAAAGGTGGTTAGTGTGTTACTCTACACAGCAAGGGAGAATGAAAGCTTAAGCATATTGGTAGGCTTATTCTGTGGAAATAGGTCTCAGCTGCATGAATACTGTAATTCAGGATAGAGGGAAGACAATTTATGTAGCAGAAGGTGGTGCTTTTCATATGCTCCACATTGCTTTCATTGCACTGGAGAGGGCAGATGACACATTTCTGAGATGGAAAGAGCATTAGGACTGATCAATATCACCTAAAGTTAGGGGTCCTGCCATGTACAGTGTGTTTGTTAAGTTCAGCAGAAATAGTATGAAAGACATATTCTAAACTTTGGACAGTTTCTAGTTTTGTCACCTACCAAGAAGGAGTACCAGGACAGGATAAGCATTCTGGCTGATTTTAAAACCAATTACAAATTTATTAAATCTTATCTGAACCGAACCACAAAACAATCTTGCTTTATCCCACAAAACAATCTCCCTTTATCTATAAATACAATCTCAGTTTATCCAGAAATACAAAATTGCATTGTAAGAGTTTAATGTCCAATTAACTAAGCATTAAATCTTATCCATAATGAAAGAAGGAAAAACCTATGACCAGTAATAATAAAAATTAAAGTCTTATAAGAAATTTTACACTAATTTGTTGCTATAACCCAAACTAAGATCAAAACTGTTCTGATAACTCACGATATTGCATCTGTGTTGTATCTAATCTTTATACTTTAGATGTTCTGCAACTACATACAATAATTTGACAAGACTCTGTTTAGAGAAGAGTTGGGATTTGAAAGATCAAGCATTGTTCACACGAGGTAGAGTGAAAATGTCTCTGCCTTAATTTAGAAGGATCAATTTGGAAAAGATGAGAGATAAATCACTTTCATTATAAGCTCAGATCTTCCTGGAGCTGCAGGAGAGAATGCCAATCACTCTTGGTCCTTTTGTCTTGAGCTAATATATACCAGCCATGAGATGAATTCATTTTATTTGGGACATGAATTTGACCTTGGCCCTCAATTCCACAGCAAAAGGCAGTAGGTAGAGGCTCTGTGATGGCATTTGAGGTAGAGCATAGTATATTTAAAACAAATTCATTATGTAAGATGAAAATTTGGAAAACCATAATGTAACTGAGAAGAGTTTATTTGAAAGACAAGTGATAAAATTCCTTTATTTATTAGGACTGAAATAACAATGGGAATTTCATTGCATGATTTTCCATCACAATTATTTTCCCTTTCTTATTCTCTTTCTGGTTTGAGAAAAGATGAAATCTACCTCTATATTGTTGTTTGGGGTTTTTTTTTACTTATTTCTCTAAGGCAAATTATATAGGGCTAGAAAGGGGTTGAAGCAACTAGGATGATCAGTTGCACAACCCAGCTACTATTAGACCAGTAATCAAGTGTTCAGAAGTGCCTGAATAATTTAGGAATGTAAACAAATCTGAAAGCCACTCATATTTTGACTTCTAGATACTTAAAATTGATTTCCTAATGTTATTCTCACAATGCTCCAGCATTGTGATTTAATAATAGCAGTATTGGTAATGATACTCCATAGAAACTATCCTTTTGAAAGTGCAGCTTACTCAGATTGTTAGGTATTATTATTGTTGATGTTTCTTATCATTTATTATGATCATTATAGTTTATTATGTTTGTTGTTACTCTTTATTATTGTGTGTTTATTGTGCCAATTTGTTCACTTAAATATAGTACAAAGGCATTGGAATCTCAATGTATTTCAGAAGAAATGTCCCCAGGTGTAGGCTTAGGTGTGGAATTCTTATTGTATGCGTATCTAAGCATGATATAAGTCTTTGTATTTCTTCACTACAGCATTCCTGCAGTAAGCTCTCATTGTTCAGTCACACCCTGGTTTATTTAGAGCTAACATAAAACACAAATCACTTCACACTTTCCCATTCTTGGACTAGATGTTGATGTGACTTGAAGAACTACATTAATTAGCTGTATGGAGCACAGTGATACAAACTTCGCAGAGCATGCATCTACCTGTTTTCCAGACATCATATGGTGTGAAATGACCTTTCTCCATGTTGTTTTTCTTTTCTTCTGTAGTTGATTGCTTAGATCCCACGTGCTCCAACCACGGAGTCTGTGTGAATGGAGAATGTCTCTGCAGCCCAGGCTGGGGTGGAATAAACTGTGAGCTTCCCAGAGCACAGTGTCCAGACCAGTGTAGTGGGCACGGTACCTACCTGTCAGACACAGGCCTTTGTAGCTGTGATCCCAACTGGATGGGTCCTGACTGCTCCGTTGGTAAGAAAAGTAATTTTTTCCTGATTTTCTTGCTCTGGTTTTCTTAAAATGTTAACATGTGTGGCAAGTGTGAAGTGAAAATAGTTTAGAAAACTGTCTTTGGAACATGTTTTATCCTATTTAGTTATTCTGTGAAGNTGGTTTGTGTGTTTGTTTGTTTTGTTAATTCTTTACATGAGGAATGAGGAGAGTGCAGTTAGGAGTTTTCATTTCATTCTAAAACTGACCCTCATTTGGACTGAGAATGTAACTTGAGTGCCTCACATGTTTTTTCCTAATGTAAATGAAAACTTTCATAGTTTAGAAATACATTTTTAACATTTGAGGAATGGAAAACACTACAGTTATGTACATTTGGGGGGTTTGCTTTACTGCACATCAGGATACTGCTCGTTTATGAAGAACATCACAAACCAGAAAAATCTCTGTGCAAATAGTCATTTTCCCATTTTCAGTTGTACATGGACTATTTGAGGAAAAAAAAAAAAAAAGACTGAAAAGAGGACACATACTTGATTATTCTAACAGAAGGCGCTATGGAGAGAAAAAAACGACAGTTTTGACAAGACAGCAAATGTTCAATTTGTGGGAAAAAAATACTGGGAATTGTGCATTTATAATGTAAGCTGAAACTTGAGATGGAGCTGCAGGCCATAAGCAAGTCTCTCAAAATAATCTTTACCCTTTTCACACTTACTCAGTTATTTCTTTAATGACTTTGAATACCCCACCAGTGAAACTAAATATCAAGGTGGGTTTTTTCTGCTTCATGCATCAGCAGCCAGGAAAATTCATGAATGAGTTTCACTGTCAATCTCTTTGATAATGCATAAGGCAAGACCCCTCTGCTTTTCTACAACCTCGGCTGACAGAGCTGTAGAAGAATTTTTGGAATGAGACACCGGATAACTGACCATCTTGGTAATAGGATTCCAAAATCTCTCCCTTGAAAGTGTCTTTTACCTGTCACTCCTAGACTTTAAGTGACCCTGAATTGTCACCATTCTCTGCTGAATGAGTTTTGGGTGAGTTTCTGTCTCATTTTTAGCAAATCAGTGTCTGTATCCAAATCACCAGGGGTCCAGGTTTGAGCTGCTTGCTCTCCTTCTTCACTGCTGACAGATGTTGTGGAAACTATCTCTGAAACTTGTTTGTGGCTTCATGGAGGATGCAGGTCTACAGCAGTCTGTCCAGCATACATTAGCAGATTTATTTTTTTTAAAGCAGCTTCTTAATATCATTTTGTTTCAATTTAAGCAAAAATCCGATGCTGGTTTTAGTGAGAACACGCAGAGGCCAGCTTTGGCAGTGTATAATTTTCAGCCATAGCATACCTGTTCTGCTCGCTTTTCCCTTCGTGATACGGTTGCTGCTTCTGTCCCACTGCCATATGCTAGCTGTGACCTTTCTTCTTTTCTTCTCCTAGAAGTGTGCTCTGTAGACTGTGGCACTCACGGGGTGTGCATTGGCGGAGCATGTCGCTGTGAAGAAGGGTGGACAGGAGTGGCCTGTGACCAGCGTGTGTGTCACCCCCGTTGTACGGAGCACGGAACTTGTAAAGATGGGAAATGTGAATGCAGAGAGGGCTGGAATGGGGAGCACTGCACCATTGGTAGGCAAACGACAGGCACCGAAACAGGCACATATTGCTTTCTTTTCATAAATCGTAGAAACATAGTTACTGTCGTGGATTGCAATAGGCTGTTCCTTTAAGGACCCAGTGCTTCCAAACATTATTTCTGACTCCAGATGTCCTGGGTGAAATGTAGATGAGCTCTTAGAATCATTTAAAATCGCTAACAAACTGGTTTGGAGAGGGGGAAACCAACCAAACAAAAAGACAACAACAAATTCCGCAGCAAATGAACATTAGTAAGTAAAGATGTAACAAATGGTCCATCACGGTATCGTCCAAGCCAGGGAATTCAAACTTAACTAAACATTCCTTTGTGTGAATGGCATCTTTTTTAATTTCCTGGTCTGATGCATCAGTGCTCTCCTGCTATTATACATCACATCTGCAACACATCGCCACCATCACCACACAGAGCAGGGGTCAAGTTGTGGAGAAATAAGTGTTCCTGGTGTTACAGAAATAGCTCCCTAGCATTCTCCTGTGTTGTGCTGTGACAGTGGGCATGGTGTTTGCATATAGACAATCCCAGCATGGGAGGGCCCTGCCGGCAGTGCAGCATGCTGCTGTACCCTTTCCTAATAGCCTGCTGCTCAGTACAGCATTGGCATCACGCAGAGTGCTGTGACTAACACGATTGCATCTCAGCTGTGATGTGTCAGCCTGGGAAGTTCAAAAAGGTTATCCTTCAACAAAGCAATGGTGTTCTACCCTCTCAGTTACCATGCGTGAAAATTTATTCTGAAGAGGAATTAATTGTTCCTAAATGAAGTTCTTTGTTTTGACTCTACAAGCCATCAGGTACTGCACTTGGACTATCTTGTCAGGTTACTGGAAACAAAGATAAAAAATATTTTCCCTATGCTGTAATCAAAAATGGGAGATTCTGAGGGATCACATCTCTTTTGAGAAGTCAGAGCAAAATTATCAGGAGGAAGAGCATCCAGCTGCTGAGACAATGCGAGATTCAGGCAGGTGTACTTTTATCCAAAGGATTTCTGGAGGACTCTGAGGATACCTTAAAAAAAAAAATCTGAGTCCAAATCCAAGCTCATGTTGCTTTAGTTATCTTAAAGCAATGCATTTAACAAAACAAAGAAACAAACAAAAAACACCCCAAAAAAATGGCACCACAAAGGAATAGGTCAATTGGGATTTTCATGGCAATCAGGGACCCTAATGGGACAGTCCTATTACAAGTGAATTGTTATTTCTTTACTTAAAAGTATGGTGAGATTCTTGCATCCCTCAAACTCTTTTTCATTCCTCTCTGATTTCTTCTTGGATATACAAACCATTTCCAATACACACATAAGTTGGAAACACAGAAGTATACTTTTATTGGAGAGAAGAAAAGAAAAAAAAATGTAGGGACATGCTTTCTGATGTTGTGGTGCTGCATGCTTCCACCACGCTATGCTAATATGATTTGAATCAAAGATTGATGACACTTTGTGATCAGAGTGTTTTTTTTCACAATTGCTTCCTGACTTCCATCATATCAACCTATCTCTCCTACGTGAATCCAGGCATTTTGTTTTCATATTAAATACTTTCCAGATCCCTGCAAAATGCCTAGGATGTATTTTTATTTTTACTTTTTTTTTTTTTCCATTTATTTGTGTGATACCTGCTTATTTGAAAAGTTTCTACTTTGTGCCAAAAAATTGGTTTGCTTTACAATCTTTTTAGTAATATGCCTGTTTAGAGGTAATTACTGTATTTAAAAGCTTTGTTGCTGTGCAGACAAAAAGATGCCTTGTACTGATAATCTTGAATTCTGAAAATTACAACTGAGCTACTGAGCTCTGACATGAGATTCTGGTCTAATTTTCATAGTTGTTGAAGTAAATATTTTCCCTACTATTGATAGGTATAATCTGTTCTTTCAGGAGTGTGTGCATTACTGAAGTGATTAAATACAGCAGGCTTTTTTTCTTTGGTATGCATTGGGAAGTTTGAAACTGACTGTGTGTCTGCTTGTGGTAAAGATGAAACTAGGGTAAAAAAAAAAGAAAAAAGAAAAAAAAAAAAGAGGTTTGCCTTTCTGTGTGCAGCTCTAAGTTGTCTGTTGTATGCAGATAGGTATATTCTTGTGACAGGCAAGTATGTGTTTTCATGTGCTTGTATCATGAGGCCATTTACAAAAGCACAAAGCAGGATGCCAGAAATAGAATCCAGTTCAGAGGGACAGCTCAGCTTGATCACACAGCTTCATCTTACCTGGGACTGCAACGGAATGAGAGTTAGGAAGTTAAGGGTGGTTGAACTATTTTTTGTTGGTATTTGGAGGGGGGCGGAAATTGCTGTAATGCCAATTTAGAACAAATTCACCTTTTATGTGAGGAAAACCACCCCAGAATCTATATAAAATCAAAATACATGTCTTAACCATTTTCATGCACTGTGTTCACCTGACAGTAGGAAAGAAACTATTGCAGCAATTTGCAGGTACCCAGGTTCATTCAGGATAGTTCTATTTAACGTCAAATTAAGCCTTTATAAACAGTTATAGAAGAGTGTGTATTTTGTCATTTTGGTGTTGAGTGCCTGAGCTCAAGAAATTTTAAAAACTGAGGTTTCTCTCAGTATTTCAAACATTTAAAGAAAAGCACTCTGAAAAGTCTCCCTGAATGCCAATGTTAGCTCAGTGTTAACAACCTGTTTGTATAAAGCAGCTTTTACCTGTGTGCAGCAATAGAACAATAGATAAGAAACAGTGAATGCAAATTTCAAGTTGCACAGATTTTTATAAATCTCTGTCCAAATAGTGTGAAAAATGAAAAGAGTTGCTGTCTGGGCTTGCTCAAAAGCTGTGTGTAGCAGAGCAGAACTCTACACCAGGCACTACATTTCACTTTACTGCTTCAGGTAAGAAGAAAAATTGCTTACTGGAGTGATGATAAAGAAAATTAATCTTTTTCCCAGTGCAAAAAGAGACCTGTCAGGATATGTTTATTAAGTGATTACTATTCATTGATTGCAATTATGGAGGAAGTTATAACTAAATAATAGAGGGTAATCTAGATGAGGAAAAAAATATTGGAAAACTAATAACAAGATGAAAGACCAAGTTGCTAAATCTTGAACCAATTTCATGCCAGAATTTGAGGCTGGAAGATTTAGCTTTTCCTTGAATCATCGCTGTTGTTAAAGTGTGCTGTTACAAACCAGATCTGTTACTTTCACTGATAATAATTGTTAGTTTTCAACTGTTGTGGAGGGAGCTTTCCATGTAAACTGTCAGCAGAGTGTTCTAAGGACAGCATGATGCATAGAGAGATCTTAAGAAACAGTAAAAAATACAATTGAAATTCCACCTACTATTGAATTCCACCTGTAGTTCATATCCCTGCAGCAAGGAATACAACTTTTAAGTCATTGGTAAAAATCTCACTGTGAGGCTGCTGAAACTAAGAGTTAATCCTCAACATTTACGAGCGAAATGTAAAAGTCTGCAAATGTGTCTTGTAAGGTGAGCTCTTGCCAAGCTGCCTGTCATATTCCCAAAGCCTTGCTCTTATCTGCTCGTGTCCTACATTAGATGTAGGTTAAGCATTCCTGCCTTCAGACAGAAAGTGGCAAGAGATTGTAGTCAAGGTGATTTGATAATGCAGTTACTGCGCTGCAGATTATGATCAAGACCACTCTTATCTGGCTTGTTCCTTTTTTAATTTTTCAATGCAAATGAGCTATAACCCCTTTGACTGCTAAACCTCCAACTACCCACCTGCTAGGCAACACACAAGCAGGGGCAATGTGTGCATCTTTGCACGTCTGCTTAGAATCACTTAGGTTGGATAAAGACCTTGCAGGTTGAGTCCAACCATAAACCCAACATTGCTTCCTGCTTCCTTTTTATTGGGAATCTAATTCCAGAGGTGGGGATCTGCTGCTGTCTTTCCCCCATTCAATCCTTGGCCTCTGTACTGAAAATGCCAAATGGTAAGGCATGTCCCTTAGGTTTAGGACCAACACAGATTCCTTTCCTTACTTACCTTCTTTGTTTCCAGGATCTTAAGTAAGTAATAAAGATTTGAGAGAACCAAGATCCTGTCACCTGCATGGTAGGAAATAACATGAAATTTTCATACACACAAGGACATTTTCATGTCCAGGATGCTGAAGAAGTTTAAGTTCAGTGTAGAAGATTTGGGTTGGGTGTTAGGAAAAACCTTGTAATCGTAAATTAAAAACTGAAGCAGGCTGAGCAAGTTGTGGGACTTAGTGAAACTTTCGACAATTTAGACAAATTGTCAGGAACAAGAGAGAAGTAGCTCATCCTACCATGGGCCTGGAAGCTGACTAGGAAGGCACTGAGCTGCATGAACTCTCTTCCAGTCTGATTTTAAATGAGCTTGAAAGGAAGCCTTCCATCAAAGTCTTTGTTTCATAATGGCCTATGTTAAGATTTGTACTGTCATAATCTCCTTTAAGAATCTGATGCTGCTCTTAGATGTAGAATTGATCATTTATCCAACCAAGGAGACTAATCTGTGTGGTCTGTACTTACAGACTCAATATTGAGTCACTCTGAAACGTCCAAACAAAGAGCAAATACTACACCCAGCAGATAAATAATTCAGATCCTCTCCCTTTAGAGCAGTGAGACTCGTCCAACTGAATGCTGTATGCATAGAGTATTCCTCTTCTGGTTTTGCTTCCAAAAATGTTTACTGAAATTCTCTTTCTGCTGGGTGTTTGGGGATGACCATGCCCTTTCCAGCTTTTAGACACATATATGGATTTTGTTGACCAGAAGGAATAACACAGAGTGTAAAGGTTTAGACTTTTACCTTACCATGAAGTCAATAATAGAAAGAAACATTAATAATACAGCATTGTGTTATCTTTGGGTAGAGCAGGATATTTTTGTCCCATGATAATGCTCTCTGTGTCAAAGATTTTTTTTTTTTTCTTCTACTACTGATTTTTCTGGTTGTAATTACAATGGTAATGATTCAAAGATGAGGCAATTTTCAGGAGAGATGGAAAGTGTGTGGGAGGAGACAGTGGAAAGCCATCATATCTGACAAAGAGCAATTTAGAAGGAGCTAGATATATTAGACTTCTCCAGTGCACTTCTAACTTAAAATTAATCTGTAACAGTTTATAACCTATCAAGGCATAAAACCCCCTCTAACGATGATGACAGAAATTTAGATTGCTTGCTTGGTAGAGGAGGGGAGCACATTTTTTCATTTTATTTGACGAATGAGTAGAATATTTGGGTCATGACCACTTTTCATTACTGATGATATAGAAATATGTTGGTAATATATACGATGACATGACCAGAAATGTTAGAGTGGCTGGTTCCATATCTGCAGACTCAGATTTATCACTTGTGCAATAGTTATCCTATCATCTCTACACCTGGGAGCAGGTTTCTTGATAAGCACATCAGTGAAGCAGTCTTTAGGTATGTGGTGTCAAGCTTTCATTTGGAGTGTGATAGTGTAGTTGCCCCACAGCAGGTCTCTTCAGTAAAACTGGAGAGTAGCAGATACTCTATGAAACAATCTGAGAGATTCTCAACCATTTATGCCATTTCCTGCATGTAATTTACATGGATTTGGGTTGGTTTGTGTTTTGGTTTTTGAGTTTGGGTTTTTTTTGTTTTTCCTGATTTGTAACTGTAAATTCCTTCAGATTTGTAGTTTTGCAAATTTCTCTCCCAATAACTAAAATATGCTCTGAACAAAATTTGTAAACACTTTATGTAGTAGTAAGGAATCCAAAAATGCTGTGTTCTCTTTGTTTATCATAGCTGAGCAAGATAGCTGGTTATAAATATTTGGGAAGAAAAACTGTGTAGAGATTTGTATACAGTGAGAGCAGTTCAACTTTCTAAACAGGAGTTTAGAAACATAATTTCTTTTCATTTGCAGCATTTACACAGGGCAGCTGGGGATTTTTTTTTGCTGAAAGGCAAGATCATTCATGAGGAAGAACTTTCCTGTTTGCATTCTTTGCTGAGGGCTTCCTGTAAATGATTGAAATATGTCACAGTGCAGTGTCAGAACACTTGAGTNAAAAAAAAAAGAAAAGTGTATTTTCAGCAAATCTTCCTGCATTTTGTCTGGTACTTCAAAGATGCACCCAGCAGATACTGGTGAATAGTTTCCCAGACTAAAATCACATTTCTTTTTTTCTCCTTTCGGAGGGGCTTCTTACATGAGTTATATTGATTTTCTGGCCAATTGTTGAACCCTTAAAACACCACAAAAAGAGAGGGAGGGCAGCTGATGTAACTTTTGAAAGGGCAGAGCTGATTTTGCTGTTCAGAGGAGTATTCCTAGCATCAGGCAATCTTCTCTCCTTCCACAGATGTTTCTGTGTTATTTTGTACCCTGTGGTGTCAAGCACAGCTTCAGCAAGTGACTGAATTACATGATGTTGCTGGATACAGAACAACGAAGAGATGGAAGTGCTTGTGAGAGGTGTAGTACCACATCTCAAGAAACATGCATGTATGTACATACAGGTAGTACTTATATTTAGTAAGGTACAAATAGAAAGGAGTGCCTGCCCATCCTTTTGAGGGCCTGCTGTCAGTGTTCTTGTCAAAGATACCTTTTCCTTACTTGTATTCTACATTCTACATTCTCAAGGTATAATTTTTGTAGCTTCAACATCAGTTTCACATAGTCTTTCATGCTTGAAGATGCAAATAAAGTCAAATGTGTTTTGCCTACTGCTGCAAACTATGGAATAACAATTCCGACACAGGGCTTTACCTTTTCAGCTTCTTGTCAGTTTAGTATCAAATTAACAGTAGGATGCATCAGAAGTTAAAGGCTTGTCTTCCAAAGGTATTTGACGCTTTTGAAATACTCTGCTTAATATTTTCTTAGTTTAATGTTGTATTAAAAAATACTAATGTCAGAAAGAAAAAGGAAGAAATGGTCTCTGTAGCATTTCTGAAGTGTCAGCTCAGGATTTTGCTTTGTGATCTCTTTGGCACACTGGGGGGAAAAATGGAACTATTGAAAGGTTTCTCTTTAAACTGTCAGTTATCTCCTCACTGCGGATGAAATAGAGAGTGATTTTGAATATTGATACATCTTTCTTTCACTAAAAGCCCTTACTTAAACAATTTTTTGAAAGATCTTAAGGTCTGAATATGGGGACTTGTTCAGGGTACCAGGTATCATGAGCCATTCTTGCTGAACAGAGTTTTTACAAATGTTGTGTTACTCAGCTCTTTACTCTTCTTCTTTCTTACCATCCATGTTCTGACCTGCTTACAAAATGCTAGGATAACACAAAATGCCAGGATAACTTCTGGAGATTATCCCTCTAGGTAGCATCAGTTTATTTTCTTTTAGTTTTTCTATACACAGAAAAAGAAGCCAAGTTTTCTGTCCGATAGAAATTGTCATGTAATGTACTGTATCTCATCTGCCCAAAGACTTTCAGACATTATTTAGGTACCTGAAATGTAAGAACTCAGTACAAGTTTGAGTGTTCTTGAAGGTGTTCAGGTTTGAGGTAATGGTCTGTGTTCATCTCTGTATGTTAAAAGTGCACATAGTTGGAACAATATTTGGGTCATTCTTACCTGATTTACAGCTGCCATGAAAACTGTAGCTGTGTAGATCTTTACAATGTCCAGCACATACTCCTGTGGTGTTTACAGTGGCAGAGTATTGACTGATATATAGCTGTCCATCTTATTCTGTCAGCTGTATTCAAAGCACATCCATTTTGGGATAGATGGAGACAAAGCAGTAGTGGAGAGGCAAAGCAGTAGTTGTGTCTCATTACTCTATCAGCAGCTCACAGTCATAGTACTAAAAGCTGAAAGAGAAGTGGGCCATGAGAAATTTACCTTACTGTATTTGTCTTCATTCTTCCTTCATTCAATAATGGAGTTAGAGCAGAAAGGGTTCATTGTCCAGCTGTTTCTTGAAGTTCTTCAAATCTAAGAGCTGACGCTCGGCACTGGGTGCTACACACACTGAAGTGTGTCACTCCAAACGAGTGCCTCTCTTCGTCAGCAAAGCAGTAGCTTCTACTTTCACAAAGACTTCAGTGTGACATGGATCATAACATTACTCTAATGCAAATTTTGGCAGAATAGGCCTGGCTGTCTGCTTATCCATGTAAAACTTTTCTCCCTCTTGTTATACTAAATTTAAGGTATTTTTACTCCAGCCTTGTTGTAATCTACTAGTTCTGTGGCCCATGACTAATACCCACATCTGAGATTTGTTGCCTCTTCTTGTGCTGTCTCGTTGGTTATTGGGAGCTATGCCATGAGTCCCAGATGTCCACATGTAAAGTAGCTTCTTCATTGTCTCAAACATGGTTTGCATAATGGGACCCAGGTCCTACCCAACTCATTTGTGTTTTCACTCTTTTACTAAGCCATTTAAAAGGCTGTGAGTCCCCTGCATGCTGTAAACGGGGAACCATAATTTTGACACAGTGCCAGTCAATGTCAGGGTCTATTGCTTTTTTCCTAATCCCACTGTATTTTTAGTTTCTGTGCACAGTTTTTAACAGTCCAGTGCAGAGCAGGGTGATCAAGTTGGCATCAATCGACTGTAGCGTTCTTTTAAAACGCTGTAAAATAAGATAGCATAGAAAATAGCTGCAAGGAAAGGTTTAAGTGTTTAGTCTTAAATGTTCTGGAGTGATTAGGGTAGACTGATCTACAAGAGCTGATAGTTAATCTTTTGTATAATTAAAAAGTATATACATTTTTAACATTTTAGTATCATTTTACAGCAGGCCATGTAAAGTAAAGATGAATCTCTTCTGTATTCATCTCAGTTAATTATAGAATTGCAGATGACAATTTTTTAGGTAGATGTTGAAAGACTGAAGTTATTAATGAGTGTGACAAATGAGTGAGATTCATACTGCATCTAGACCATGTATGTTTTAGTTTCCCTTCAAAAAGTTTTTTCACGGCATTGAACTGAAGTGCAGTCTCTGTTCTGAAGAGAAACAGTAGTGATAATAGCTTTATTATCTAAGAAATAAACCTAATGGTACAATCACGATTGAAAAACATGCTTTTTAATTAAAAGCTAAATGCATTTGTAGTGAAAAATACTATTGGGTTTTGAATTTTAGGTGAGAAATAAGACTAAGCAGACAATTATCCAAAAGAACAAATTAACAAACAAGATCATTTTAGGAACATGTTTACCCAGAACACGGACATTTATTGACCTTAAAAATAGTGCCACTTCAAATGCTGTGATGTTCCAATTGTTAGGAATCTAAAGGGATTATTGAGCTTCTTCTGGGATGAGTTCCTCAAGAATAGCACTGAAGTTATTTTTGTAAGTTCAATGTGCACAAACAAAAACCCTTGAATGTCCCAGAAGATGCTGATTTCTCCTCAAACCAGAGACACATTAGTGCAGATGAGAGAACTGACTTTTTGTTTTAACCATTGGGAATACCAGAGTAGAACTCAGTTCTTAATGCAGGATGTTGCCATCCATTTTCAGCACATCTTAGATATATAAATTGATCTGACCTCTTTGCTTTCCATTTAACAAAGCAAGGCAAAATGTGTATATGCTGAGTTACAAATCACTTTGCTCTGAAGTTAATAGAGGAATTAGCATTATAGAAGACAGTTTTACAGTGGAAGATAATGTGTCCAGAATTAAGCAGCTACAGGAAAAGATGAGTCCCTTCCTCTTCCCTGTTTTCTTCTAATTTGAAATTGCAGAATCACTTGCCATTGAACACTGATAGTAGGAAGCCTTGGATCATTATTTACTGCTGAAAAGTTTCAGCATTGTATGAATCAGTTAAAACGTTAACAGATTCTGATTAATTCTACTCCTTATATATATTTTTTTGTTCAAGTAATTTGGTAACAGTACAGAAAAAAAATAATGGTAGTGTGTCTTCTCTTGTTTCCAAAAAAAACAGATATGTTGAAAAGATGTTTTAGATTTAAGACAGAAAATCACTGCATAGGAGTTCGTTAGGAATATATAATGAAGGTCGACAGGTCTCACCATGCAGCATTGATTAAAGATAGTTGAATCTGAGGGGGGTGGAAAGTGTAGAGACACTCATTTTTTTATCAAATTCATCTTTTTGTTGGCTTCTTTGGAAACAAGGGGTAAAATTGCTTTTTGTTATTGCCTCCCTTGGATCGTTATTAATTGATTCTTTATCATGAAACCAATCCATATATATCTTCATTGTGTCCTGGGAGTGTTTGAAACTACTTTTTTTTTTTCCCCTCCCAAAATAAGTCAGAAATATTGATTTAGAATGGAGAAAGGCTTCCATATTTAGAGAACAGGTTATTAGAGTCAAGGTCAATTTGTTTGTGAAGGCTGAGAGGGCAGCAGTTGCCTGAAGGCAATACTGGGTGAGTGTTACACTATACAAAGTGTTGGCTTGGTGAACTGGTCTGCAGTCATCCTTCCTGCCTTACTCCTCTGCAGATAGAGTTAAAAACCAGAAGCCCAATGTGTATACCGTGTCACTCCTGCATGTGTAGCAAGATGGCTGAAGGGGAAATGAAAGACTCTATAATTATATAGAT
The DNA here is from genome assembly GCA_013396835.1 of Psilopogon haemacephalus. NCBI lineage: Eukaryota > Metazoa > Chordata > Aves > Piciformes > Megalaimidae > Psilopogon > Psilopogon haemacephalus. The sequence continues at coordinate 969,202 of VWZI01003271.1, read as the reverse complement.
TCCTAAGCTTTAGCTTGCAGTTGCAGCTTGCCTTAATTCAGATCCAGAGGTGCCTGTGGAGGTTATCAGATTTATGATTTTTCATTGGAATCTTTTGTTATATATTCTAGAACAGTTTTGCTTATACACTGAATTAAAAAACTAGTCAAAATTGGTCAGGCCCTCTTAATTTCAAACAGTAGTTCATATACTTTATTAAAAGACCTTGATAAAGTCTCTGATAAATATCATTCGGCAAACTTTGTGGAGACACAGAAATGTCTCCTGAAATTGTTAATAAGATCATACCAAGTGAAATGTTATTGTATTAAGCATTCTTTTCATTTTATTTTAACCCAATGATTTCCCCACTCCTTTCAGACTTTCAATCTTCCATACACAGAGAATTCAGTAAGTCAAATCTTACCTTCTTTGATCAGTAATTGTATTTCTAGTTACTAAATGCTTATTACCTACTTTGAAAGCATTACTACACAGAAGGTCTAAATATGCAATGCTTTAGAAAGGGAAATATTTATTCAGCAGAATTGGGGTAATTCAACATATTTACCTTCCTTTTAAGACCACATCTGTTTATTCAAACTTTCTACTTTCATTTTCCTCTCCTATACAAAGGATTTTTGTCAGCGTTTCTGAGCTAAAACTCCATCTTTTAAAAACTTTCTGGCAAAGCTAATGTGATGCATCTGGTTTTTTTAAGTGGAAGCTCTCTTAAAAGTTGATTGCAGAATATATCCCTAGATCTTAATTGTTTATTTTATTTCCTGTGTTTTATTGATGGAGATAAAGATGTCATAAAACTTGTCACTGAAACGAACAAATTACAGTGAAGTCAAAATACCTGTGCTTTTTTTTTGGTATTGCTTCCTTTTTGTTTTTTCTGTTCTATGGCTACAAATTGCCAGTTTATTGAAGATAAACTTTCAGAGGCCTACTGATACTGATCCCCTAGTTCAATCAGATAACTTCATTCTAGCTTGGAAAAGAATTACAGTTAGGAAGTTGCTTTATTCAGAATGAGAAGTGGGTATACATGCTGGAAAATGCACTTAAAGGTCTTCAGTTTGCTGATTTGTACCGTGAGGAGAAAGGTTAAGGATGTTTTTTTCCAGTGAGTGATACCAAGTTAAAAAGGATTTCTGCAAAAATTACAGAACTTATTACAGTAGATTTGATATACACCAAGTCTGATTAGATGTATTCCCACATACCTATTTGTCTGAAACCTAAAGCCATTCCAAAGTTCACTTTGCTTGATTAAAGACCCATGGAGATTTCAAAAATTCAATAGAGTCAAACTGCATCAGTCCTCAAGTGAGAGACCTTCAACTAACATTGGATGTGCAAGGTGTTCCTTTGCTACCTGTTCATGGAGTAGAGTGGATGGTTCTGGAAAGTCCTCTGCACTTAAGAGTAGAGAATTATAGAATGGTTTGGTTTGGAAAGGACCTTCAAAGGCCATCACATCTAACTGCCCTGTAGTCTGCAGGGGCATCCTCCACTAGATCAGGTTACTCAGAGCCTTGTAGAGCCAGAGCCTCCACTACATTCCAGTGCTCCACGGTGAAGAACTTGGTCCTTACATGCAATCTAAATCTCCTCTACTCTAAGTTCAAAGCATTGCCCCTTGTCCTATTACTCCAGGCCTTTGGAAACAAGTCTCTCTGCAGCCTTCTTGTAATCCCCCTTCTGTACTGGAATGCCTCTATTAGGTCTCCCCAGATCCTTTTCTGCTCCAGGCTGAACAACCCCAGCTCCTTCAGCCTGTCCTTGTAGCAGAGGTGCTTCATCCCCTTAAGCATCTTTGTGGTCCTCCTCTGAACCTGTTCCATTGGCTCCATGTCCTCGCTTTCTCACTTTCTGCACTGAGCTGATGAAATATTGCTATGCAGTGGGAAAAGGCTGCTAGATACTGCTTGATTTCACAGCTCTGAACAGATCGGTTTTGTCTATGTGTTATGTGTTTCTAACATCTCCCTTAGATCCTGGTCACAGTTCCACTGTGTATAAGAAATGGAAAATGATACTTCACCCCATTGGAAATATGGGAAAGAGGCAGAGTACAAGAAGTGAGTTTTTAGTTGAACACTGAGGGTAAATAAATAATGTCAGTCTTCAGAGTGATCTTACCTGTTGGCAGTCTTCCCTTGATCTTTTCTAAGATAATTAATAACCTGGATAGAAAAGAGAAAAGTAAAACTTCATTTGCATCCATTTGATGTATCTAGAGGTAGAAACTCAAAGCTGTCTTTTCAGTGTTGCATAGAAAGAACGAATTGCACAAAACAGAAAGAAATTGCCCTTTAGGTGTCCCATGAGCAGAGCTTATTTTTTTTGATTGTGGGGTTTGGTTTTTTGGTGAGTGTTTTTGGGGTTTCTCTGGGAGGGGGTTGGGTTGGGGGTTTGTTTGTTTGTTTGTTTGTTTTGTTACTGGAAATTCCTTTTGGCTGTTTTTTGTTTCTGATAGTGTTAAGTCTGCTTTTCCTGGTTTATTTTTCAAACTAAAGCAAATATCAAGACACTAGGTAGTTGCACACCTTTTTTACCTTACTGGAATCAGTGACTAAAGTGTATTAATCCAACATATTGATCGTACAATGCTATTGCAGCCAAGGTGGAGTGATCTGTGGATTTCTTGGCTGCACCTCCAACTGGCTTAGATATTGTATTTGTCTTCCTGAGAGAAGTGTTCCCAGCAAACAGTCCCATTTATAACTAATAACATCCTGACTGTCCCAGCATGGCTTAAAAACTGTCAAATAGAGATGTAAGGCAACCAGGTAAGCCTAACCGGTGCTTCTGATGGCTTCAACAGTGAATTGGAAAATAAATACTCTGTAAGCAGTATTCCAGGGTGGAGGCACTTGTAGTGAGGCTGAGTCAGGAGGAGCAGAGCCTATCATTTGCCTGATAGTAAATATTTAAATGTAAAGCAAGCGGAGCTTACTTTCAGATTTCACATTTCTTCCAAGTGCAGATTAAATACTCTTGGCTTTCTCAGGGGTAAAATGGTGAAGATGATCTGCCTAGCAGATCAAAATCAGTTTCCTTGATTTATTTACTGTTTAAATAGAAAGACAACTGGCTATTTCGGAAGGATTATGAGGTGTAGTTTTTCTCCTTTGCCACTTTGGCAGGTAAAGAGAATAAACAGAGAGCTATCCTATGCTTAATCTGTGCGTGCAGGATTAAACCTAGCTTGTTGGGGAATGCAACATTTTCATTCCTTTGGCTTTTATTAGTTATTCGTGCAGTTGGTAGATAGAAAAATTGGAAAAATGCATGATATTCATGAGGCTTATGTATATTGAAAAGGGATGCAAAATGGATGCCTGGCACTTCAGAATTAAAGGCGTGTTTATAAAATATACTTTATGTAGTGAAATATTCATCTTCTGTCCTACATCTGCCAAACAAGTCAGCCTACACAAATATGCATTGTTTATGTATTTTAATTTGTTTTGCAAACAATGCCTGTGTGGCAGAATACTGCTCCTATGTCATGGGAATTATTTCATCCTTTACATTTCTTTATATTTAAACCACATAAATTCCAGCTTTAACAAACATGTGAGATAAAATTCCTTCAATATGCAAATATCCATTCTTTTCTGTCACTTGTAATCATATTTTACTATCATGAAGATTTAGGATTTTTTCAAGCCAGAAGGGGTATGAGAAGCAGTTAGTGTGTGTTATCAAGGCTTTTAAAATCCTGATCTATCCCACAACACTGCTTAAAAACTTCCTTTTTATTTTCTGCAACATTTCCTTTTGATTTTCCTCTGGGACAGCTGAAGTATTTGGCCTCTAGTCTGAAACCACACAGTCTGCAGCCATTTCTTGTAATTAATACTTTAAGAACATCAGCTGCAAAATATAATACATCTGTCTATGTTGCACTCTTCATCCTGAAGAGATTCTGGAGTTGTGTACCAAACTTAAGGGATAGGTGCTCACAGAGCATCCTAACCTGTTACACAGTAATGGAGGAAAATGTGTACTTGGGTTAAGGCTCATATTTATTCTTCTGCTACAGATAACCTGCACACTTATACAAGATCTGCATTTGCATACTTGGGAGTTAATTGCTAAATTATAAATTCTACGCAGGCATTAATATCTGATGAATAGCAAGTAATTATATTTTAATAATGCCTGAGAAAACTGGGATTCCCTGCCCTGAGAATTATGAATTACAAAGGTCTAAAACTGTAGGGATCATAGATAATTCAGTTTGTAGGGGATGTCAGGGGGTCATCTAGTCCAAACTCTTCCTCAAAGCAGGGCTAGTTAAGAGGTCAGACACTGGATTCAGGCCCACAGTTTTTAAGGCAGACTTCCTACAGCCTTCTATATTGTATGTTGGATGGGCTGTCAGTCACCACGCGGTGCCCTAGCTAAGGATCCTCCACAGCATGTGAAACAACAGGAGTGGTGTGTGAAGTCTGCACCACAGTGTGTGCATACTTGTGTATGCACACATCCCACTCCTTACCTGAAGATTCTTGTGCAAGCTTTTGTTAAATAGTTCTGAAATAAGGGAAACAGTTCAGTTGGGGCACTGTGAAATGCTGGCTTAGCCTACTACAGCAAATTGCCATTTGCCAGATACAGATATCACCACATTGTGATTTTTCCTTTCTATTCAACCTATGACACAAAGATAAGGGGTAAAGGGGTAAGGAGTATGGAAATGTGACACAACTTTGTGCATCAGTGTATATGAGATTCTTGAAGCTTTGTACTTTATATCTGAAAATAGACCATCACTTTACCAAAACATTTATTCATAACAGATCAACTGCGTTTTTGAATGCTGTGACTGCCACATTCCACGTAATAAAAAAAAAGCAAATTGCGTTGTGTGCAAGGAGCTTCGGTAACAATTATTGTGTGCACCCTAATTTTTATGAACAAATAACTGAAACTTTCTGCCACAACACCGTGATTAATGTAAGGATTTCAGCAATTAACTTGTAATTAGGTTATATGTACTTTTAAACATGAGGGCAGGGTTTTGCTTGTTACTCTGCAGCTGACTGAATTTGCATGTCCTGGCTGCTAGGTCACTTTATCATTACACTGTCACTAAACTATTTGTATAGACATTAGTCTAGAAATAAAACCAACTTGAGAAGGCTTCTCTCTCAGAAATTACATTGCATGTTACAAAGGATTATGCCAGTCCTTGTATCCTGTATGGGAAACATTAATACAAGAAACCAGTACCACAAAGGTTGTGGTACTGGTTTGTGAATGCAATTTCACCCTGAATTGTATCCTAGATGGATTTCATTACAGTAAGATTAATTTGGAAGAACCAAGTACCTTAAATACAAATTTTACTGCATCTTTTATGTTTCTTTTTATTTGGTCTATGAATATGAATTGAATATGAGTCTTGTTGGAGAATAATACACTGTGTAATTTGAATGTGCTGCAAGGATCAAATTCTAGCTTTTGTTTAAAATCTCAGCAAATAATCTGCTTAGCCTATAGGATGAACTGTAGCCATGCTGTAGCTTTTGGGCTGTAGCAATGTCACTGCTGTCACAGGATCACAGCTCATCACAGGATGTTACGGGTTGGAAGAGACCCAAGGGGATCATTGAGTCCAACCCCCTGCCAGAGCAGGACCATACAATTTGCTGTTCAAGGAAGCTAATGGAGGAGATTCTGACTCCTCCTGTCCGTTCTGCATGACACTGCAGACCTCTGGAGAAGGTCTCCCTGGTCATGCCACCATTTTGTTGTGAGACATTGGCAACAGTTGCTTTTGGCAATGCTTGTAACACAGGCAGCTCTGCGCCTTTCTTCGTATCTATTTAGTGTTACTGCTATTTTTTATGAGACTACACATCCAAAATGATGGTCACCTGATCACTGATAAAGCCATTGGGTTGGATTCTGTGCAGGGCACAGTCAGCTGCCTGCACAGCACACTTGGCCTGTCCCTTGTTCCTGCTTGCAGTCTGAGGATGATACTGGGTTTAGGTGGACATCCCACATCTGTAGGGCAAGATCTGGCCTCCTGGCTACAACATAGTACATGATCTCTTAGCATCACAGAAGCTTCTCAGTCTGATGACGAATCTCCGCATTGATGCAGTCTCCCTTCCTTCTTGAAGCCATCTTTTACATATAAATACTAATATATACAGCCCAAATTCTTTGGGCTCAACTGTGTGTATCCTCAGTCTTCTGAGCAGACATGGATTTTTAGATTATTGATCTGTGTGGTTTCCTCAAGTCTCAGGACAGCATAGCATTGTCACCTCTTTTCATTGCCCAGCTGTTGACAGCATGAAGGGAGGTCACACTAAAAGCTGCTGCTGGTGGTGGTGAAAGGTTTCTGTTGGGTGTGTACAACAGTGAGACCTTGAGGCTGTCTCCCCTCAAGAAAAGAATGGGGAGTCCATCTGCTTGAGACGTTTAAAATGAAGTTAAGTAAAATGGAATGCACTGCTGGGAACAATCCCTTGTTAACAAGGTGTGATGCTCTGACAGCTGAGGGAGTGTTTCAGTCTCAGATCTGTATTGCAATATGAGTTTTCCTCTCCTTTTTATTTCTTAAAATTTTTTCTATTTTTTTTTCCTCAGAGTGCTGAAGTGACCTTCTTGAGACTTACCTTTTAAAAACAGCAGTTCCCCTTTGAGTGAGGCTTCCTTCTCTTCTGAAGTCATATGTGTTTTCTCACATTTTCCTGTTTTCTTTGGGAAGCTGGATGTACTCTGAGTTCCTTCCTTTACCTGTGAAAGACAGAACTTGCATAGATACATAGCAGATAGAATTTATAAGGAAATTCTGTTGTGACATGCATATCCTAGACAATTTAAGAAACCTTACTTAACATTCATAATTGTCTGCCTGCAAAGAAGGTATTAGAGTGGAGGAATTCATGATTCTTGACACTTATTTCTGAACCTTTATGTTTTTTCCAGCTTGTTCATAAAATGAAATTGTAGTAGGTCATTGTTTAGCATAAACTCAAATGCCTGTTCATCTCCCCTGACACATCTGCAAATAGTTATTCTATACATTCCTCTGCTTGATGTAGAGCTTAAAAAATACTTAGGGTGTTGCTTTATATATATATTTTTTTTTTCTTCTAAATGATAAAAAGTGGTAAAAAACTCAAAATAAAAAAAGGAAGGAAACCAGTCATAGCATCTTAGTGACAAATGCCTCAGTGCCACAGAGAAGCTCCTGCTCTGTGTGAGCACTCCCTGGAAACATGAGCAGCATGGCTGTATGGCTGTGGTAGCTGAGAGGTGAATTTGGGCTTTCTATTACACTGAAAGGCTGGGTTAATTCTTATCAACCTCTCTAACTGTCCTGCTTTGACAACCTGAGCTACTGCTTCTGCCTGGCTCTCTAGCCTGTTCTGGAGCTGTTCAGACTCAGTGAGAGGGGCCTCACCTCTCACTCAAGCAATGCCATATTTTATTAACTTACAGTTAGTTATGTGGTTTGGATTTGAGTTTATTGGAGTTGAAATATTGCTCTGTAGAAAATAACTTGTGTGTGCCTACTTTGACGCTGTGTGTTATTTTTGTGTGCCCTTTCTTTGGCTTTAACCAAGCCCTGCAGGCTTTGGAATCAAAGGATTAAAAAATAACAATAGCAAATAAAAAGCATAATTTTATTTTCAATGTTGCTAGGTACCTCATCCTGTGTACCTCATCTATTATTTACTAGATAGCCGTAGGCATACCAGCAACTCACTGAAGGAATGAACACAAAATATGAAAGCAGTGATTATCCTCTAAAGTCCAAATTAAACAGGCTATTATCATTACTGCTTTTATTCTGTGTCTCTGTATTCTGTAGGTACTGTCCTTTCCCAGACTATTTTTATTTGCCACAGCTCTGTAGTTAACAGCTGTAATGAGAAGGATTTAAATATAATTTCAATTTTCCCCTTGAAACTCATTTGTGTCCTGTGAGTGAGAAAACACAGCACTGTAGAACAGACTCCGTACTGCAGGGCATCTTCACCCATAGGACTACCTGGTCCAATGTCAGCTCAAGTCAATGAAAAGACTCTGCTGACTGCCAGCAGGCTGTGGGTGAAGATGTGTCAAGTGAGGTCAGGCATAAGGAGACATATTCCAGGCTATAGTTGCACTACATGTGCATGAAAGCAGGAGAGGTGCTGGGCCCATTCTGTCTGCTGGAAGATAATGCTTGGAGGAGAGGGCTCTGTTTGGATCAGAAGGACTCAGATGTAACCTCTTGATTTACATCTAATTTTCTGTGTACAGAATGAAAAGAGGCTAAAAATGTTTTATGCTTCTCTAAGTGGATACAAGAGAACACCTGGAGAGGTTTAACATTTTTTTCACCCATCTCTTCCATTCCCCTTTGTCCCTTCATTATACTAAGAGGCTACCCATGCCTTCAAAGTTTGAAAACTTTAAAAAACACATTAACCTTTCTTTCTGTAGCTACTCCTTCTCTTTGTTCCTTTCCAGAATAATTTGCCCTATCATAAGTGGGATTTCTGATGAGTATTAAGGTTTAGACAAGAATGATAAATTAATTGGACAGCACTGATTTATATTCTGATTTAGTTAAAATGTTTGATTTGGAGTTCTAAAGTAGCAGAGGAAAATCTCTGTATGTCTGGGTAGCTGGGTACTTGTGTATTTGTGTATCTGGAGTTTGTGAGTATCAGCCAAATGAAAAGGAAATCTGTGCAGAATTTTCCCAGAATTGGATTAGACTCTTTGATGCATTGCCTAGAGACTAGCAATTAATTTCAAAAATTAATTTATTGCATTACTATTTAGTCTCAGAATATTTGATTGTAGATGACATCTATGAGTATTCTTCCATACATCTATCCAGAACTCTCACTTTCTTAGAAACAAACACTGTGCATACTGATTTTGTTTACTATTCCTGATGATTCTGCAGACTTTCTTGTTAAATTTGGCTTTTCATAGATCCCTTATAAGTTTTGAAAATGTGAAGCTATAAAAAGAAAAGATTACGTAGGCCTGGAGGAAGCAACAGGCTTAATTCTGCTCACAATAACAGCAATGTTTGTTGTTTTCAAGGCTATTTATTTTTCTATTCTTGCTATGGGAAACACTTTAATTTATATTGTTAAGGCATCTTCTAGACCTTCTCACGGACCATGGCATTGTGGAGCTATACAGAGAAATAACAAAATCAAGTGCTTAAAACTTATTTTGCCTTTTGGATTTTAAGGCTGTACAAGTGAGTTCCTTTAAAGTAAGGAACTTCTTTTTTTGTTTAGTTTTTAACCAAAGGTCTCAAACGTTTTTGGTCCTTTTTCTTCATGGATATTAATGATGTGAAATAAGATTAATGTATTAATTGTATATACATTATAAATAAGATTAATGTAATAATTGTATATACATCATAGAATGGCTCAGGTTGGAAGGGACCTCAGAGATCATCTGCTCCAGCCTCCCTACCATGGGCAGGGACACCTCTCAGACTCAGCTGCTCAAGACCTCATCCAGCCTGGCCTTGAACACCCCCAGGAAGGAGGCATGCACAACCTCCCAGGGCAACCTATTCCGGAGTCTCACCACCCTTGCGACTATACTGACTAAATTCTCTTTATCATAACATGTTCTCATTTCTCATAGTATTTTGTTAAATTGTGTCTGCTTCTTCCAGCATTCCATCATTTACTTTGCAGCCATAGTAGACTCTCTCTTCCTCTTGGTAATAATCACAGTCAAGGGATTGAAGTATAAATAATTGCTAGAAGAAGAAAGTCAGCTATGCTATGGCAGATACCAAAGCAGGTTTTCTCCTTAAGCCACAATCTTCTCACAGTCTCATTGAGTATTCCTTTGTTCCAAAGTTCCTTTCTTTTGAAGGCACTGTTAGCACAGGTGCATTGGCATGGGTAAGCTGAAGGAAATGTGGAGGGCTTTCAAGTACTTAGAAACAATGGAGATATATTGGGAGCACTGAAACAGATAAGCATGTGGAATCTGCTGGCCAAATCGTGGAGCTGGGGTATGATACTAACTTGCCAAGAAATGGGCTTTTGGAACTATTAGCAAGTCAAGAATACAACCACTTGTTTGTGCAAAGAGAAGCACAAAACACCGTGAAATCCAGTTACGAATTTGCTTTGTTATTCCAGTTTAGTTGGGAGGGGGAACAACCACACACCAAGAAAACAGCTAAGAGAGGGAAAGGTATTCTAGAACTGCAAGATTATGGATAGAGATTGTTCTGTTCAGCGAGGATGCTGAGAAGTATTCTGGGGTCTCATATGTATGGAACACCAGTGTACATCATTTCTCTGTTAGGTCCAGAGGTATAATGCCTTTGATTTCTCCTTTTTCTTCACCACCACCTCCCACCATTCACTTTAGATGAATGCTAGGCACTTGTGTCTGTCTGTGGTATGGAGAGGAATGAATTTAAGCATTTTGATTTTGAAACTTCCTCTGATTGATGATCTCTCTCACAGTGTTAGTCACAGATCATGATGCTACATTGAAAAAAGTACTGCGCTCTGCTGTGTTAATTGTAAGTGCACATGTACCTGTATTAAAGCTCTCAGTTACCAGTCCCACTGGCATGTTGGAGCCTGCAGGATAAGGGAGGCTGCATCAGTGTTTCACCTCTAGCAGCAGCAGCCCGTGCAGAGACATTGCTGGAAAAGTGTGAGACACTTGAACTGCTGTTGCCCATACTCTGCCTGTTCTGTGAATAAATAGGTTGTCAATCCAGCACTTTAAACAAGCAATTTCTTCTCTTTTAACCCAGCTTTTTGACATTTTCCATTAGGCATACTGTAATAGAAAAGATGAGTAGAATTTCTCTGCACACCAGGAATAGCAACCTGTCTGCTTAGCACGAAGGGCCCTTTTCTCTGCTGTGACTGAGAGCTTCTACCATGGCGAATTACTTCTTGAGGCTAGATGTTGATAGGCCTTCCCTATGTGACTACCTTTCTCTCTCTTTGACTTCCTCATTCTGTGAGTAAATTCATGGAACAGCCGGGGGGTAACGCACTGCTGGTGTGAGCTAGGAGCACGGAATGAAAGACACTTGAGCAAAGCACTGAGCGTTAGGATCTGCTTTATACAGTGCTTCCAGCAAAGACCCTATGTCCAGCTGTGACCACTGAGCATTTGCTGAGACTCTGGAGGCTCTCAAGTTAGCCACTTTGTGACCTTGTCCAGTGTAAAAACCCACTGCCACGCAGCAATGCTGAGGGTGCAGGGCATACTCATCAGTGTTAATCATTGTGCACATGTGGGAAGATTTAAACAAGAGATATTTGGTGCTCTGCTAAATATAAATTCTTTTAGAAGAAAACTGTTATTAATAGATGATAATAGATCTCTGGTGTCTAGTTAGTTGACAGGCTATTAGGAGAAGTTCTGTTCTAGCAAGCTGTAATGCTATATAAATATTTGCTCAAGGAAAGGCAAGCATAAATGGAAAATGCATGTATTGAAATACATCTAAATAGTTGTCCATTATTTAAAGCTCTTTTGAAAACTAAGTCATTAGTCATTTAATCTTTCGAGGAGGTCATTATTGTCAAAGTACTTGGATCTTATAGGGGTCTGCTGCTGCTTGTTCTGCTTCCTTCTCATATTTGTTATTGAAACACAAAGTCTGTCTTTGGAAGGCCACTGGAAAATAAACTCCATAAAGGTAGCATAGTGTTTCCTAGCAACGTCATGTCTATACCAGTGATGCTTACTTCTCTCTTTAAGCCAAATACAAAGTCATGTCCATTAATCTCCAGCTGCACATAAAACTTCTCAAAGACTTTGTTAGCTTCCTGCTGCTCGTGTTTTCATCTTGCTCATGTGCTGCAAAGCAAACTGCTTCAGTGATTTAATTCTCTCTATTGCCTCAGTATAAAGTCAACTCTGTGTGTATTTTGACAATCACTATTTGTTTTTCATTTAAAACAAATAATTTGTCCTACAGTATGATGCCCCCCTCAAACGATACCATTGTGGTTATTCAAAAAAGTAACAACTGAAAGAGATAAAATACATGCTTGGAAAATATATTCTTTGTGCTGAAAAAGTAAGTGTTTTGGTTTTGTTTTTTTTAATATTGGTTTTATATAAATGAAAGGGGCACTGTATTTTTTTTTAATACAAAATAGCACCAGGCTTACAGTTCTGGGCATTGTTTCTCTCTGCTGATCCATTTCTGTGTAAGACGAACTGAGTGGTCTTGGCCATTCACAGAGATCTGGTGTCATACTCAGTGTTGGTGCAGATCAATCTGTGTCAGTGCCAGAAATGCTGCAGGTTTAGGCACTTTGGAGGACAAAACACAAGCACTTTAGTTGGTGTTCTCTATAGAGAACTTTAGGACAGCTGAAGTCTCGGCCCAACACCTTCCACAGGCCCAGCACTTACTTTTTTAAAGAATAGTAAAGAAAACTTTCAGAATTGCATGGAAAATTGCTGTGACTATGTACTACTTGTTCCTATTAAAGTTTAATTAGTCACTATTAGTATATCAGGCAACAATCTAATAAGGAAAAGTGAAAGTGAATGCTTAAATATTGTGAAACCAGTTGTGTGAATACCTGGATGCAAGGAAGCTCTCCTTCTTACACGGGAAGCTTCTGCAGCCCTATTGAAAACCACTGTGGGGTCAAAGGAGCATCTCTCTAGCATCACCTGGGCACAGCAGAGCCAGCTGGGAGGAGTAGGAAGTGACACAAACTCAGAGCTGTGGCTGTCTGAAAAGGTTTATAGAAACACACGAGCATTCTAAAGTAGTGATTTCTGGAAGGCTGCTCAACCTTTCAGCACTAGCAGGAAAAGCTGTTCTAGTCTGACAGCTGCTCATATTCCTGGTCACCTGCAGAGGCCAAGGGGCACAAAGGTGCTGTACTGTCATCTTAGTCTTTCTCCTGTGCCACACATCTGAAGTGATGCTGCTCAGACAAAACAAAGACGATTGCTTTTGAAGTATTTCCCACTGCTGCCTTCCTTGATCACAGCTACTGAAAAGAAGATCCATGCTCTGGTGGAGTGCCCATTAGTTCCTCGGTGCTCTTCAAATCCCTGGGGAAGGGAGTGGAATGCTTACTTAGTAGTCACAGTTTGGGTTCATGGTAGCAAATGCAAAGGGCTTAATCCAGCCACTCAGTGAGACCTGAGAGGGCTGCAGCAGGTCACTGCAAATCTTGATGCCAACAGTGACCCATCACTGCTGGTGGAGGGAAAAATGAGAAAGCATGAAGCTTTATGAGCTGTACTGAGATTAAACGGCTGTGAGATTAACGGTTCTGTGTTCTCTGGTGGTTGTAGAGATAGCAGGTTTAGACTGTTTCCAACCCAAACGAGAGAGCTTATGAACTGCTGAGATCCAACGGCTGTTGTCAGCACAGCAACAAAGGCTTCTGCTCCTGCTCAGACTAATGAAATGTACTATGAGATGTTTACTGCAGGACTTCCAAATCTTCTGTCACCTCCACAGACAAATACACGTGCTAGTTTGGGTTGGGTGTTGATGGGTGTATATACAGAGGCTGGAATTTAGTTGTTCTACCCTCTTCCATATTGAATATTCAGTAAGATACACTAGTTCCTCCTGAGACTTACTTAGTTTCAAGAAGTGGCCCCAAGTATTCTATTATATATGAACAATGTTAGAAGATATAAGCACCTTAGCTAGTTAATATTTTTTGTAGAAAATTAACCTCTTGTTATACAAGAAGCCACATCATATCCTTAGTCAAATAAAGCCATAGATCTTTTGTGGGGTCTCTCTTCTAAGGTATCTTTCAGAAGATATGAAATGCTGCATCATTATATAGGCAAGCTTAGCATAAAGTAAGTAGGTCTTTTTAAGTTACTCTTAAAGAAGGCAAGTATTTTCAAAACAATTTGTTTAAACTTTTTCTTCAGAGAAGCTCTGGAGGATTATGCAACATGTGTCATAAAAGGTGCTGTGAACATTGACGTGCTTGTTGAAGAAGACACTTGCCCTCATACGTGGTGTACACATGTGTACAGTGGGAAAAATAAGAGGCTGTGGTCTTCTGTCAGCAGACTGTAATGTCTGTCAACTCAAGATCTGAACCTTTACAGAGCACTTTGAAATGTGTTAGGGCTCATGGTAGGACTCCTCCTGCCTTTTGGCTTGAGTTAAGTCCCTTATTTCTCTGAGGTGTCCCACTTCTGTACCCTCCTTCTGCACCTCAGAGCTGTGGCTCTAGGCCAGGAGAGCTTTTGTCCCACCTGCAGGAATGAGCCTTTTTGTCTGCACAGTAATATTGTCAGCAGTCTGAGTGGCAGTGTGAATGAGTGTGTCTTGTACTTACCTTCTCCATTTCTTCAACCAGATGGCTGCCCCGATTTGTGCAATGGCAACGGGAGATGCACGCTGGGTCAGAACAGCTGGCAGTGTGTCTGCCAGACCGGCTGGAGGGGGCCTGGATGCAATGTTGCCATGGAAACCGCCTGTGCTGATAACAAGGATAATGAGGGAGGTGAGCACAAGTCTTTCAATTCCCAGTCCCTAAAGAACAGAGGGTTATACATGCTTTCTTCCTGAGTCCTTTTCCTTCAGAAAGACTTTGGCTGTCATTGTTATCAAGTGTTGCCATTACATTTCTTTTGAAACAAATGAGACCGAGTGAGCTGTGGCCTTTTGGAGAGCTGTAGTGACCCACAACACCCGCGCTGGGAGCAGACAGGCAGGCTCGATCCCACCACACATCCCACTGATGCCCACAGTGGAAAGTATGGCCCAGCAGTCCAGAACTTTCTCCTGTAGCCTCTCGGCCCATGTGGATTGCAGAACAAGTCATGGTGCCTGTGTGCACCAGCACAGCAGCTGATTGAGCAGGATCTTCAGCAGCAGTTACTGAGCTCTGTGCTAGAGGCCAGGGTCATGCTCTCCTCTACATAACCTGGGTAAGTGGTTGTAGCTTGCTGTCGTACTGCACAGCTCACATCATAGACTTCAAAGGGCTCATCAAGGTGTACTTCAGCAGTCCTATATGGAAAGGCTCTGACATTCTTGTTCAATTTTCCCTTTTCTTTGTAAGGAATATCCCTATTAAATAGAGATTGTGTTCTGGCTTTCAAAGATGGCTTCAGTTTTGTAGAACCTTCCAATGGTGTATTAGGCTAAGGCAGGCTGGAAGAAGTTCTAAGGAGTGCCATCTAAACAAGATTACTTAATCTAACTCTTGCATTGGAAGTGGCTCTTACTCCTTTCACTGGAATGGCTCACTCACACTCCTTTATTTTCACATACTTCACTAAAAGTCAAACATCAGACATAAGATTATTCCTTGAGACTGCTTTGCTTTGGCCAATAATTAATTTGAGGAGTGCATCTATTCAATGCTTTACAGTATTATACAGTAGTATTACATAAGATTGCAGGGTGTCAAAACTGTTTACAGATTCTAGACTGGGGAAGAGGTGTATTTGTATTTGACTACATTATTAACCACATTTCAGTATTATCTGTTAATTTTAATCTGAAAATCCTCTCTTAGGTCTTTGGTTTCACATATGATCACTTCTTACAGAAATATTTTTGAAGTGCTAGAGCTGATTCAATTTCAGGAAACTGGAACTTGCTTTAGAGCTGTTACTGAATGGAGAGAGCAGAATTTAACTGCCAAATTACATGAGATGGCATTTAACTGTACAACAAAATCCACTAAACTTGTGTTAATGTGCAGTGTGAGAAACTAAAAGGTGAGCTGCGTAGGTTTGCAAGTTTTATAGGCTTTGAAAAATTTAAGGAAGGTTTGAAAATGGATGTGTCATCAGAGTTTCCTCAAAATGAGGAGGGAATTTGGAAAAGATTATTTGGAAATATGGAAATAAGATGTTTAGTTACCTTTGCAAGACACTGCTCTGCACTTGTAAAGGCAGACAGGCAAATGGAGGGGAAATGACCACCAAGACCATTCAGTTGTTCAGCATAATTTAAAACTGCATCATTCTAAAACTCAGTTCGTGGAAGGCAAATAATAGCTTACCAGGGGCAAAGAATACGTGAAATAGGTATGGCCTGCAACAAACAGTGTTCATCAGCATTGCCAGGCAAAGTGCATAGTTTCTGCTTTGCCATAGCTGCACCTCAAAGAGAAGTTTGGTCTGGCTGAAAGCTAGAAAGCTTCAGGGGAGAACTCTTCATATGTTCTCAACATTTGCAGGTTGGAGTTGTTGTTTTTTTTTTTCCCAGACGCTAGAGAGGTTACTGCTTATTGCTGGTAGGAATGGAAACAGTTGAAAACTTGTGTCTGTTCCAAGGTCCAAAAACCTGAGAAGTCGATTTGACCCACACGTTTTCACATGGGGATTTTGTGATAAAGGCAGAAATTAATCTCCTCTCCTGACCATTAGCTCAGGACCTTAATCCAGTGAACATTTATTTTCTTCAGCAGCTGCATCCTTATTACATTTCTGTAGAGTTTCTCTGTAAGGCAGTGTAGGTGATGTTCTGTCCCTGGTCCATAGCTCTCTTCACATAACTGCAAGGTAATCCTGAAACACCAAACAGGCAAAATCTTTGCTTCAGCCATGCTGTGTCCTGTGCACAGGGAAGGTGGTGCAGTCTGAGGGGTACCCACAGCAAGGGTTTCTGCTGTTAGTTGTTTCAGTTTGCTTGATTATACTTTGAGTTTCAGATGGCATGGCTGTCTTTCCAATACATGCTGTAAGGACAGAGTTGTCATTCCCATCAGTTTGTCAAATTGTCTGTCACAAGAGCTGGGAAAATATTTAAAAGCTGAATATAATCACTTAATACTTAGTGTTTTGGAGTGTAGTTCTGCCTTGCCCTAAGCTGCACTACTCTTTATATGTCTGCTTCACTACATAATCTGATCAGAAACACATCCTGTGTTTATTAATGCTAATATAGAGGAAGCCACAGGAGTCCGCAGGGTTGAAGGAGGAGGAAGAGATGTATGCTCCTTTTCAAGAAGTACCTTTATCTAGTTGTGACTGTATATGTAAGAGACAGATAAAATTCCATATTCTCACTAGACAAAGCTAGAGACTGTCCTATGGCAATCAGTGTTAAAGATTCGTCTAGTCACCAGAACCCCAAGTTGCACATAAAGTGCAAGCACTTTGACAGGAAATTGTCCCTCTTCCCAGCCACTCTCTTCATTTGAAACTGACCAGAGTTCATTTGCAGTGAAGTGTTGAACTCATCAGCTGCTCCATCATCTACATTGCTCTGTTAACATAAACAAGTACTTCTGGAGTAGTACCAAAGGTGCAGTCTGTTCTTTCAAGAGGCAGTAGGGTAGCTAAAGATGCAATTTTTTGCCTAAGTGATATCTTTTTATCTGGACAGCTGAATCACCTCCTTTTCCGTCCATCTATTCATGTTGCTAAAATACAGTTGCCTCACTGAAGGGGAACTAGCGTTGTCTGTTTGTCTGTCTCCCGTCCCTGTGTGCCAACCGGCTTAGCATATTTTGGAGCTCTTCCACTGCTCAGCCATTCTTACTGCAATTGTATCTCACAATCAGATTCAAAGGCCTTGGGCCAAGTCTTCATTTCATGGATGTCAGGAAGAGCATTGCCACTGAGTCCAGAGAGATTCCCATTTGTCTTGTTTTGTCTTATTATCTGCCACAATGCAAACTCCATACCATAGTTCAAAAAGAGAAAAATGAAAGATTATACTTAATATTTTCTTTCCATTTTAGATTAATGTCCTTTAGTTGGTTTATTCCTAGAAGCAGCAGATGTGTCCCTGCCTCAGTGAGACTTACAAATCTTCATTTTAAATGGGACTCACATAAATAAAAAGAGATTCCAGGGTAGAAAGAGGAGTGTCCAAGTCGTTTGCTCCCCTCAGAGCTGTGCATGATCTGAGGCAGCACTGGGATATTGGCATTTGGCCTGACAAGCACTTGTCAAATCCAGGTCTAGGTTTAACTAAGTCTTCATTATGAGCCTGGGTAGGATCACTATACTCGGTAGGCTGCTTTGCTGAAACAAAATTAAAGGTTCTTAGTTGTCTCTTTGTTTATCTTTATGGAAGAAGCCTAACTGCAATTTATGGGGTTTCTGGCATTGACTTGCTTCTACAGTCTTTGAATTGGAAGATGTTTGTTTTCCAAAACATGTCTGGATTGTATGATATACTTATTGTGGCCACTGCTAAATCTAATCCCTTTCCTTAATCAGTCCCTCACTAGTCTAATAGTTATTAAGCATCTTTTGGAGGGATTAGAAATAGCTTTATTTTAAGACCCTTAATTGTGATTACAATGCATAATCCCCCCAACAGACATGTATAACCCATTTAATTCATCATGGATTTAGTTTAGGAAATTAAGGGATTGGAAATGATATTTTGAGGAATGGGAGAAGGCAGGTTACTTTTTAGGTTTGTATTTCTTTTGACATGTTCCATGAGGAAATCACTGCAATGCATGTTTATAACCATCTTTTTACTTTAAAATATTTTATAGTAATTTGCTGGTTCCTAAATTGAAAAATGTTTCAGTATCTTAAAACAGCCTTCATAAATTATGTATCATAAAATCCTTGAATGGCCTCAGATCATCTGCTCCAACCTCTCCACCATGGGCAGGGATGCCTCTCAACTAGACTCAGCTGCTCAAGATCTCATCCAAACTGGCCTTGAACACCCCCAGGGAGGAGGCATCCACAAATTCCCCAGGCAATCTATTCCAGAGTCTCACCATCCTCCTACTGAAGAACTTCTTCCGAGGATCCTCTCTAAACCTACTCTCCCTCACCTTGTCCTATTGCTAGAAACCCTTAGGAAAAGTCTCTCTCCAGCCTTCCTGTAAGATTTCCTTCAGCTATTGGAAGGCAACTCTAAGGTGCCTTCAGAGTCTTCTTTTCTCCAGGCTGAACAACCCCAGCTCCCTCACCCTATCCTCATAGCAGAGGTGTGCCAATCCTTGGATCATCTTTGTGGCCTTCCTTGGGACTTGCTTCAACAGCTCTGTGCCCTTCTTAGGAGTGGGACAGCAGAACTTAATGCAGTATTTGAGGTGGGGTCTCACAAGAACACAGAGCAAGGGGACAGAATCCCCTCTCTTGCCACACTCCTCTTGATGCAGCCCAGCACACCATTTGCCTTCTGGGCTGCATGAGCACACTGCCAGCTCATGGTGAGTTTCTCATCAATGGATGCACCCAAGTCTCTTTCTTCCAAGCTATTGTCAGCCTGCTCTGCACCCGGCCTGGATTCGTGCCTGGGACTGGCCTGAGCCAGATGCAGGACCTTGCACTTGAACCTCATGGAGTTGGCCCTGGCACACCTCTCAAGTCTGTATGTTTAACCAAATTTCATCTTAGCCCTTACAGTGCCTCCTAAGTGAAATGTGCAATGTCATGCACAGCAGCAGTTTTCTTTGTTTTCTGAAGTATTGTTTCACTGCGTGCTGGATGCAGTTGATATCAGGAGTTCATATTTGAGCAACCTCTGTCCTGAAGTCAGTGGGATAATTGGGGAGAGGTGTAAGAACTCTCACCTCTGTAGCCCAGCCAGCAGCTCATGTTGCCTACCAGGATTGATCATTCTAGGCTTTTTCTCCTTAATCTCTTCTTCCACCTTTTGGATCCATCCAAAATTACACTTATATAATTTTCTATTTTAATCTCGATTGAAAAAAAACCCAAAGACATAGTAACCCAAATTTTTGTTCAGCTGGTTTGTTTCAGATTTGAACAGGGTGGAAAGGATGAGTGCAGGCATGTTAAAAAAGAAGGAGGAGAAGCTTAAATGCAATCACTGCTTATACCACTTCAGAGATCACATTTTCTACTCAAAATGTAATTTTACGGACTAAAATTGGGAAAGAAAGGAATGAACCCATAGCAGTATAGATACTAAGCTAAGTAGAATGAGGAATTCTTTGCTTGTTATGCAAAGTGGGATATTCTTTTTAAAACGTATTTTAATTTGCTTCCATTTGGCTTTCCAAAGAGAGTGGTGCATCTCTCAGAAGGCAAATTTTGCCTCCCAGTTTGTTGCAATATAGCTGTAACTCTACCAAGAAGTACAGTTGGTGGTAATTCTGTTTGGCACAATACATTAAAGATAATGAATGAGAGAATGCCAGCTATCTGCTCCAGTCTGCATTCTCTTCAGTTCACGAGAAAAATAACATTTCTAAGGAAGTTCACTGTCAGGACAGTGCGCTTGACTGATGGAAAGACTGCTTATTTGAGTTGTCTTAGAAAACTCATCTCTGAAATTAGACAGAAAGAAAATAGAAAGAATAGAGAAGTGTCTTCCTGCAATAAACATTTAGAAAAAAATTGCTTTTAGAAAATTACAAATCCTGTGCCTTGATACTGCATCAGGCTCGTGACATTTAAGATAATACAAGTATTTCACAGCACAAAAGCAAATCATGTAATTTAGCTTGCCTCAACAAGCATTGCCTCAGCAGGGGTCTCTAATTCAGCACAGACAAAAGATTTTATGAAGTTCTCAATATAAATACCCAGAATACTCTTGGCGCAGAAAATACCTTCCCAGAGCCTGCACAATAGTCAGTTTTAGAACATTGAATGTAATGAGTACTTGAAATCTGTTGTGGATGGGACCCAGAATGAGTCATGAAAGCAGGAGTATAAAATCTGTATCAAAAGTAGACGTTGTGTAAGTTTGACAGGAGCTAATGAGTGTGCTTGTGTGCGATGCAGTTAAAGCCTCCTGTCAAGCTCTAATCGCCTTTCCGTACATTAGCCAGCTTATCCCTGCCCTGTCCCTCGCCGCATGTGTCACTGCAAGAACATGCCCTTGTAACCCATGCAGAAGCAAGAGTAAGAAATTCTGTGACTGCACATTCTGTGGTTTCAGAAGCCCTGGTTCATGCATAGTTATCCAACTGTACATTGGAACTGAGTGAAGATATTTTGATGTTCCAAGGACCAGAACACCTCTGCTATGAGAACAGGCTGAGGGAGGTGAGGATGTTCAGCCTAGAGAAGAGAATCATAGAATCATAGAATGGTTTAGGTTGGAAGAGACCTCAAAGATCATCCAGTTCCAACCCCCCTGTGCCATAGGCAGGGACACCTCCCACTAGATCAGGTCACTCAAGACCTCATCCAGCCTGGCCTTGAACACATCCAGGGAGGGAGCAGCCACAACCTCCTTGGGCAACCTGTTCCAGTGCCTCGCAACCCTCACTGTGAAGAATTTCTTCCTAACATCCCATTCAAATCTCCCCTCCGCCAGTTTGAACCCATTCCCCCTCGTCCTGTCATTACAAGACCTTGTGAACAGTCCCTCCCCCACCCTCCTGTAGGCCCCCCTCAGATACTGATAGGTTGCTATAAGGTCTCCTCAAAGCCTTCTCTTCTCCAGGCTGAAAAGCCCCAACTCTCTCAGTCTGTCCTCATAGCATAGGTGCTCCAGCCCTCTGATCATCTTTGTGGTCCTCCTCTGGACTGTCTACAGCAGTTCCATGTCCTTCCTGTGCTGGGGGCTCCAGAAGTGCACACAGTACTCCAGGTGGGGTCTGATGAGAGCAGAGCAAAGGGGGAGAATCTCCTCCCTTGCCCTGCTGGTAATGCTTCTCTTAATGCAGCCCAGGACACGGTTGGCTGTCTGAGCCGCATGTCCACACTGTTGGCTCATGTTGAGCTTCTCATCCACCCAGATCCCCAGGTCCTTTTCCTCAGAGCTGCTCTCCAGCCAGAACACTCAGAGGGGACCTTAGAGCTGCCTTCCACTAACTGAAGGATTCTACAGGAAGGCTGAAGAGGCACTTTTCATAAGGGTGTCTAGAGACAGGACAAAGAGGAATGGTTTTAGGCTGAAGGATAGTAGATTTAGACTGGATCTTAGGAAGAAGTTCTGTATGAGGGTGGTGAGAGTTTGGAGTAGGCTGGCAAGGGGGTCTGTGGATGCCTCTTCCCTGGGGATGTTCAAGGCCATGTTGGATGAGGCCCTGAGCAGCTGAGTCTAGTTGAGAGGCACCCCTGTCTCTGGTGGGGAGTTTGGAGTAGATGATCTTAGAGATCCCTTTCAAATAAAGCCGTTCCAGGATTCTGTGATTATTTTCAAGCTTATTTTAATCTTGGAACTGTCTCAGTGAGCTCAAAGCAATGTGTGGTTCGATATTGGAGCATCAGTAATCCACCAGTATTCACAGGTTCTAAGGACCACCAAGCAGCAACTGCATATCTTGAGCTATACCTGCTGTAGTTTCTTCCAGCTGGTGCTTTTAGGGATGAGGGTTTACTCAGCTGCCAGAACTTTGGGTGGCACAGGGGTGCTGAGTGGATAAGGAAAGCAAGGCCTTTGTTCTACTAAAGCACTATTCCTAAGTACTTTAAAACCTTCTTGGGAATTTTTCTAGGGGCAGCCTAGCACACTCATCTTATATTGATGCCAGGTTTATTCTACCTCACTTCGATTTGGGATTGGCAATCCAGCTTTTCCTGAAAGGCGGTTTGGGTTTAGGTTTATGGTTCTGAAAGCACTCTCATGCTCAGAGTTTGTTATAAAAGCCAGTAGTGTACTGCATGTCCTGGCACCTTGCAGAGAGGCTGTCCAGTTTGACTAATTGAGGAACAGGGCTGGAAAAGGATTAGAAGCATTTCCTTTTTTCTTAGCACCAAGAACTTCTGAGGAATTATTTTGAATGATGTGTGCCAGTATAGCTAACCATAATTAGACTGAGCTACAGAAGTGAAAATTTGAGTTTAATATTAGATAAAGCTTCCTGGTAATAAAATATCCTGGGCTGTGGACTAGCCTGTCTATAGAAACATTCCTGTGTGCAATTTTAGAGTTTGATTGAAGTATTTCTGTGTTGGCAGAGAGCAGGCCTACTCTTTTGATAATCTGATAGAGCATCTCTAATTCTTTCACCTTGGGTATATTAATACTACACATAATTAAAATCGGATCATGATAAATTAACTAATTTGCCCTTAGAGTGATCAAAGGCCCTTTTGCCCTCAGGGTTCGTAATAGCTGCTCATCCCTCCCTCCTCACTTCCATTTTAATCATCAGACTAAAATGTTTATTGGAAAAAAGAAAGATTTCCAGGAATTACACTCTGAAAGCCACCAGCTCCTGAAGCAAGTGAAGTGTGAGGATGCCCTCTACTGAGCATGTGCTCAGAAGCTTGGCTTGGGAAACAAAACTGTGCCCTGCTGGGTACAAAAAGTGTTTTCTCAAGCAGCTGGATGTCAGGCCAAAGTTAACTCATTCTCATATGAATCATGACTTGAATCTGAAACACAGTGTGAAAGTATCAGATGAAGATAACTAATGATAATACAAGAATTGGAAAAGCCCTCAACAGCTCAGGTGTCAATTTTCCAAAGAAAGGTGTGGCACAGTACTGGAATCCAGGCACCTGAGTCTGATGGGAAGGAAAACTGGTGATGAGAGGCTCTAAATACATTACCAGTAAAATGTATCATTGTTTCTACAGAGAGCTTTCTAGACCTTACAGTGATGTTCAAGAGGAGCACAGTTACAATGTTATCTTAAAACATGACGTGCACAAGTAGACTATTCTACTTACATGTAATACTTCAACATTTTCTTCAGCTGTGTAGTTAATTCTGCCATAGAGCTTGTGATGTGGTTCACAGAAAGTGAAGAAATGTGTGTGTCCAACAGCAGAAGTGCAGTCTTCCAGAGGAATGCCACGTCACTTGGTTTGTTTCTGAAAAAAAATTGGAGTTCAGAAGAATTACGAACAGCGGCGGATAGCTAATCCTCTGCTGCCAGTTTAAATCAGATCAAGATTTCCTACTTTGTTCTTTTCGGTTAAGGCCAAGCCAGGACTCCTTCTGGTCTCAAATTGCTGAAGGAGATTTAGCACCATCTTAACTCCCTCTACAGTTTCTTCCCTTTAGCATGCAGAGCTGCTAACTGGCTACTTTCAACTCAGCTGTGTACTCTATGAAAAGCAGCACTATCTTGGTGAGGCTAATGGTGAGGGGTTTGTCATTGAATTAACCACATAAATAATTCAGTGTGCCTGAGGAAATCTGGAAGACGACAAGCTCTGAAATATATATTAAAAAATAAAGTACTGAATTCTAATTAAAATTCATGCTTATGGCAGAGTTTTTTCTTACAGAAGGTACATTTTTTCTAGCTCTTGTTTTAATCAACTGAGTCTAATGCAACTAAGTGATTCTGTAACAAGTTACTTCATATATATTGGCACAATGTGGCTGGAGAAATGGGCTGATAGGAACCTCATGAAGTGCAAAGTGCTGCATCTGGGGAGAAACAATTCCAGGCACAAATGTATGCTGAGAAACGCACTGGTGTGGTGAGGGTGACTGGACCCTGGAGCAGATTGCCCAGAGAGGTTTTGGAATCTCCATCTTTGGAAATGTGTTGGTATGGTCCTGACTAGTCACTCTTGGTAGTCTTGTTTGAACAGGGAGGTTGCCCTTGCCAACCTCAGCTGTTTTGTGATAATACTTCTGGAGAGCAAATTAGGCAAGTGCCACTTAGGAACAAATACCTTCCGACAGTAATTAATGCTCTTCCATACATAGAGTCAGAGATTGCAGAGTAACAAAGTAAATATAGCAGCAGTGCAACTGAATGCAAACACTGCAGTGTTCTGTGAGCCTTGGACACCAAGAACAGTGCCCAGGTTCTGGCTTGTGCTGAACAGATCCATACCTCAGTCCTGCCACTGCAACTAGGTGGATCAGCTAGTTAGTATGAAGTAAAAATATCCTAACTCCCAAATCCTGCCATCTGGGAATAAATTAGTATGGGGGGATATAGCCATATATTTTAAGTACTAATGTTCCAAACAAGTAAATCCTGTGTATATTCATGTTGAGGTTATATGCCTGTCTTTGCTAACTATGCTTGCAAGCATCGGACACATGCAAGTCAGAATTCACAAAACTGCATTAAAATCTTCCTACATGAAAGGAATCATACAGAGGTTTCTTCTTGGTATTGAATGGAGATGTTTCGAGCCTCCCAGGTCCTGAACCAGCAATTCAGAGCAGTTTGATTGCCTGCTGGATTGTTTGTGAGATAACAGTGAGATTGGCAGTGACAGGGTAATTTACTGAAGATTGCAATGTCAGACTATATCCAGGGGGGCCTGTGAGCATAGAGATGTGAATCGCATGACTGACAGGAGGCTGAGGGAATGATATGCCAATTGAAAGTTCATGGTGCCATCAGAAGTGTTGGGTCACAGCATCCCATAATCCGCTGCATGATGAGGTCATTACAGGCATAACATCTGCTCACCTCTAATAACAGGTATAGCAAAAATACGATGCAGCTTGAACAGGTAAATGTAAATTTATCCAAAGGCATAATTTATCTCCTGTGTTTTGCTTCTGTTATTTCTATTGCATTGAAAGGATTCTTGGGACTGGTGATCACCTGAATAAAAGAACTGAACAGTCTAAACAGTGGCATCTGTAAGTTCATGGTTGCAGAGGTGTCACAAACTGGAGAAGAATGCAGGATGCTAAGAAAAGGTTCTCAGAACATACCAGGATAGCTGCCTTATGATCTGAACCTACTGTCCTTACCATGATTATATAAAGTGGGTTGGAAATGGGCTGTAGCAAAAAAATATATATATAAATAAATAAAATCTCTTCCTCAACATTGGGAAGGATTTCAAGATGAATGGAGCTCTTAATGTGACTAGGCGACTGACCTTAGAGCAATGTATAGCTCTCAAAACAAGGTAGTTTGTCTAACTTAAATTTCCTCAGAGGGCTGAATGAAACATTGTCAGCATACCTTGGCAATTTTGGTTTTAAATCAGAAACATTCATTTCAGGCACACATAATCCATTGGAAATAGAAGGCTATTTGAAAAATCACAACATTTTTTAAACTGTGGGTTGTTTTTTTCTTGTATTGTTGTTTGTTATTGCTGGTTTCCCAGTTATCACTGTGTAGAGTAATGCTGCTCTGTTATGCATCTGAAAATCTTGAAAATACATGAGTCAGGATCTTACTGGAAGGTCCTTTTCTCATCTAACCTACTGGAATATTCTTTCTTACGGATGATATTCAGTATGTGCCCAGGCCACATTTGTATTCAAAAATCAGATGAATATGCTTTGGGGAGTCTCTGAAAGTTTACAGACTTAAGTAATGATTCTTGCCAGAGTAGATGAACAAATGTTTCTAAATTGTTAGAGATTATAATATTTTAAAGTGAATGGTTATTAATTTCTAAATTGCAGTAGAATTCCATTGAGAGAACACATTTTAGTTGAATGATAATACCAAAGGAAAGGATGATGCTAGAAGTTGTTACTCTGTGTGCTAAGTCAGTTGTGGTTTACCTGATTATACAGATCAACCTCCCTATTGAGAATTTTAATTCCTCGTGTTTAAATTCTAAGTTTTCATTAAAATGCTTCTTAAGAAATATTCTTGATGGACAGCTTAATATGATGTAATATGATGGCTGAACCCAGTGGTTCTTTTTCCTTATCCAAGCATGCAAACAAGTCCTGATTCAGGTATCTGTGGGAAGTGGGAGTTCCAGCAGCACTTCCCTGTGAGTTGCCAAAATGGATACAATGGAATTTTTATCATATTTAAGTAATAACTTACTTTGTCACCCCTACCTCCTTCCCTCATCTCCCCAAATGGAACAAATTGAATGAAACATAATTCTCAGGACTTTTACAGCCCAGTGAGGAAATCTAAAAGATTTGTGAAACAAACTGCTGGAAGGATTTAGGGAGGAAATAAACCCAAACAAACAAGCCTAAACAAAATGTCCTGTACTCCTTCCACTATTCTTTCTTCTGATTTCAACCCCTAAACATTTCTTTTGGGTTGATTCTCATCTGAGACTGGTTTAAATTAATTGTGGCAGTAATGGTGTTTAACCAGTGCACTTCAGCAAGTCTCATCCTCATTGCACTCTTGGTTCAATTACTGGTTTTATAGCATAGAGATGTTACAGTATTAATGTTTGGTTTTATTTTTTCCCAGTGCCTTATGATTTCCATTAGATGTTATTGCTTGATAGCACTGTGCAGCCGGCTGCATCTTGATGATTCTTCCCTTTCAGATGGCTTGGTTGACTGCCTAGATCCAGACTGCTGCCTCCAGTCTACTTGTCAAAACAGCCTGCTGTGCCGGGGTTCACGTGATCCTCTTGACATCATACAGCAGAGCCATTCTGGTTCACCAGCTGTGAAGTCATTCTATGATCGAATCAAGCTCTTAGTGGGGAAGGACAGCACTCATATCATCCCAGGAGAAAATCCCTTCAACAGCAGGTAGCAGCTATAAATATGATGCTGTATCTGTGTAGTTGTGTTGTATGGGGAAAATTCTCCCAGAGATTTTATTCATGTTTTAACTTGAGAGGCTTCTCTCAAGTGCTTCACGTGTTTGAATCACAGCCATCAGTCTCACTGGGGGTACTCTACTGCAGTTTATGATGCAGCCTTTATTATGTAACACTCAGTTTTATTAGCATTTTAACTTACTGCAACACCAAGAAGAAAGTTCCTTCCACTGAGCAGCAGCTTCTGAGGTTTATATTTTATGAAGACTGCAGTCTACAACAAAGGAAAATGCAAACTACTTTCCAGTTAAAAAGATACTGAATTCTATTTAGTGCCATTAACACAAGTTTCAGTAATAGAAAACCATTTCCATTTTAAAGAGAAATTAACTTTAACTCTATTGTAAAGCTTATTATTTGTTCCTTATATCTAAACTGCTTTACTTGTTGGTTTATTTGCATCATCAATACATTTTACTAGGTTTTCTTTTTTCTTCTTAGTTTTCATTCTCTCTGTCTGCTCTTCCTGTGTTTAATTATATATTTCTAATGAATCTAAAAGCCAGCACATCATTAATTAATATTTGATGTCATCATATACTTACAGGAAGAGTGGTGTTCCTATTTATCAATGTTATTTAAATATGTCTCCATGGGAAGATGCTAAGAAATGGAAAATGCTAATTACATTCATATTGCCAAACTTTAAACTTAAGAACTTCATTTCAGATAACATCCAAAAGATTTGACCTCATTACAAGAAACTCTTTTCAGTCAGGATTTCGTTATATATCACACTGGGTGATGTAGGGAGTCACTAAATACTTGTCTCTAAAATAAGGATCATATGCTTGGGATACACCAGGCAGGTCTCCATTGTATTCATTCCTATGAAGCTCCAAAAGCGCAGTGATTTTACAGTTTCACAGATTGCATTGCATTGGAAGGGACCCCCAAAGTTCATCTTGTCCAACCCCACAGCAATTAGCAGAGGCACCTCCACCTAGACCGGGCTGCCCCAAGCCACATCGAGTCTGTTTAACTGGGAGAAATAGAAGAAAACTGTTCTGCTTTCATCTAGGTTTGTTGTGATTTTTTTTTCCCCCATCAGTTCCCTAAAAATAAGGTGGGGGAAATCTTGCAGTTTTCTGCAATGTTGCATGAAAAAGAAAATGAGAGGCTTACTAATTCATGAGGCTGAATAATTTGTCCAAGAAGGATTACAGACTACAGCATAAAAAGTACATAGTCCACAGGCTGTTTGGTACATGCTGCTTTATAGATATAGAATCATAGAATCAGTCAGGGTTGGAAGAGACCACAAGGATCATCTATTTCCAACCCCCCTGCCATGGGCAGGGACACTCTACCTTAGATTAAGCTGCCCACAGCCTCAGTCAGCCTGGCCTTAAACACCTCCAGGAATGTGGCCCGAACCACCCGCTGGGCAACCCATTCCAGGGCCTCACCCTCTCACCACTCCTCACCACTGAACAACTTCCTCCTCACATCGAATCTGAATCTCCCCACTTCCAGCTTTGCTCCATTTCGCCTAGTCTTGTCACTACCTGATAGCCTAAAAAGTCCCTCCCCGGCTTTTTTGAAGACCCCCTTCAGATACTAGAAGGCCACAATAAGGTCACCTCAGAGCCTCCTCTTCTCCAAACTGAACAGCCCCAACTCTTTCGGTCTGTCCTCATAGGAGAGGTGCTGCAGCCCTCTGATCATCCTCGTGGCCCTTCTCTGGACACACTCCAGCACAGGCAGCAAAATGTTCTGAAGTGAAGAGAAGCAGGCAATTTCCTGTTACATGTTTTAAGTACACCAGTCCTTGAGCTGTTCCTTTATTAGGCTACCCAGAATAAA
The DNA here is from genome assembly GCA_013396835.1 of Psilopogon haemacephalus. Classification (NCBI taxonomy): domain Eukaryota; kingdom Metazoa; phylum Chordata; class Aves; order Piciformes; family Megalaimidae; genus Psilopogon; species Psilopogon haemacephalus. The sequence continues at coordinate 940,087 of VWZI01003271.1, read as the reverse complement.
AATTAGTGTATTCTCCATTTCTGTATTTCAGTATTAGCTATAAAGTTTTGTTTTTACTAACATGATTCAAAACTTGTTTTACAAAAAGCAGGTCATCATCATTATTATAGTGAGATGCAGATATTCTTGTGCCATCCAAGCAATATTAGGAATTCTATTAGAAATAATCAAGCTGTTTATCATAGAATCGTAGAATGGTTTAGGTTGGAAGGGACCTCAGAGATTATCTACTCCAACCTCCCTGCCATGGGCAGGGACACCTCTCAGCTTGGGTGCTCAAGGCCTCATCCAGCCTGGCCTTGAACGCTCCCAGGAAAGAGGCATCCACAACCTATTCCAGAGACCCATGACCCTCATACTGAAGAAAATCCCCCTAGGCTCCAGCCTAAACCTACTGTTCCTCAACTTAAACCATTCCCCCTGGTTCTATTGCTAGACACTTATGAAAAATCTCTCTCCAGCCTAATCAAACTGTTTACATGTAGATATGGTCTGGAGTCTTCTAACAGTTTCAAGAATTAGAGCTCTAGACTAAGTGGGAGCTGGGCACCTCAATCCTGAGGCTCCTTTGAAAAAGTGCCTCTGGAAATTTTAGGGGGTTTTGTTTTAAAATATTTTTTTCTAGGGTTCTTGGTGGCAGCAATCTTAGCTCTGTTTTATTCATCTGAAGTACATCAATGCATTTTAACATACCTTTGCAAATGGCATATTAATGACATTGTAAAATTTGCCTTAGCCTCTAAGTTGTGAAGGTGCTTTTGAGAACTCTGCAGCTCAGCTGTTATTTTTGGCACCAATTTTAGGTGAATCTCATGTATACTGTCAAACTGGAAGTTTTAAAAGTAAGCTTTTAGACTTTTAAAAAGTGCCACAGGGTTAAACTCCAAGTTTCATGTACCCTGAAGCTGCCACACTCTTGAGAAGTAGCTCCATGAAATATAATGACTTCCTAATGAGAGCTCAGCCTCTCATTCTGTTGAAAGAGACAAAGTGGGGCAAAATAATGGTTATGATTTTTTTTTCCAGTGCTAGTATATTAAAAAAAAAAAAAATATCAGAAGTTAATTCCTACCCTGCTAAAGCAATAAATAACAAAATACATTGATTGCAAAGTTATTTGAATCTTGTTCATCGTTTCTGTGTAAAACCAAGATTAAGCATTTTCAGGGGGGAAAAAAATAGCTACATATTTTTACACATTTAACTTCCACATGAAAAAGGACTGAATGTATCCAATTAATTGTTCAGACACACTATGGAAAAAGTATCAGAGAAAAGGTTCTCCTATGTGTGACTATTACTTCCCATAAATACAGATTTCAGCTATGAGGTTTAAAATCCACTGCCTTCCATGTTTTGGCATTTTAGAGTTAAAAAGGAAGATGATGGTCCAAAATATTCTTATTCAGTGGATTTCTTTAAGTATTAAAAATTGAGGTATAAAAACTCTAGCCATGAACAGTGACAGCTCTCTTATGCCATAAGATGATCCTATGCTACAGGCTTGAGAGGTGTGCTAGTGCCATCTGCAAGAGGTTTGACAAGTCCAAGTGCAAGGTCCTGCATGTGCCTAGGGCAAATCCCAGTCACAAATCCTGGCTGGATGTAGAGCAAACTGGGAGTAGCTCAGAAGAGAGAGACTTGGGTGCATCCATTGATGAGAAACTCACCATGAGCTGGCAGTGTGCTCATGCAGCCCAGAAGGCAAATGGTGTGCTGGGCTGCATCAAGAGGAGTGTGGCCAGCAGGGCAAGAGAGGGGATTCTGTCCCTTTGCTCTGTGTTCTTGTGAGACCCCACCTCAAATACTGCATTAAGTTCTGCTGTCCCACTCCTAAGAAGGGCACAGAGCTGTTGAAGCAAGTCCCAAGGAAGGCCACAAAGATGATCCAAGGATTGGCACACCTCTGCTATGAGGATAGGGTGAGGGAGCTGGGGTTGTTCAGCCTGGAGAAGAGAAGACTCTGAAGGCACCTTAGAGTTGCCTTCCAATAGCTGAAGGAATCCTACAGGAAGGCTGGAGAGAGACTTTTCCTAAGGGTATCTAGCAGTAGGACAAGGTGAGGGAGAGTAGGCTTAGAGAGGATCCTCAGAAGAAGTTCTTCAGTGTGAGGGTGGTGAGACTCTGGAATAGATTGCCTGGGGAATTTGTGGATGCCTCCTCCCTGGGGGTGTTCAAGGCCAGTTTGGATGAGGCCCTGAGCATCTTAGTTTAGTTGAGAGGCATCCCTGCCTGGAGAGATTGGAGCAGGTGATCTCTGAGGTCACTTCCAACCTAAGCCATTCTGGGTTTCTAAATCTGCTTCCTTCACTATTCCTCTATAGAAGTTTGGGTGCCTACCTTCCAGCACTATTTCTGTGTGTAACACAAAATTGTTCAAACAAATTGAATACTATCAAGACAATTGTGTGTTTCCAAGCAGATTTGCTCAACAGGTGCCAAGTTCTAGTAAATTCCATGTTCTGTTACAAAATGTTGATTTCACAAATTGAAATGGTACCTGGAGGGTCAAGAAATGATTGAAAGTTCTAAACAGCAATTGCTAGTTTTCATTAATAAGTTTCTTCTATGTGATACTGAAGTAGATGTTGAGCCTTGTTTGGAATGAAATTCTGAGCAAATAGTTGCTATATAGCCATTAATATACAGTTAGGAATCTATATCGAAGCACCTTGAGCATTTCAGTGTTAGTAGAAAGGACCTGAAAACAATCCCTGATATTACTAATGAAAATAGATGGTTTCTGATAGATGATAGAAGTGTTTAGCTGTCCCAGAATTCAACTGTGTTTTGTCTGTATTCAGCAAAACACGGTTCAGTTTAATCCCCTTGTTCTGCAGGTCAGACCAAGTTCAGAAATCTGTGGTGTCAGGATGCTGTGCTTGTTGATGTGTCTAAAGTCTGCTGAGGTTCAGGAACAGCTCTAGTCCTGTCAGCACAGAACCAATTGAGAAACAGATCTTCTCATTTTCTTCCTCTCTTTATAGCTCAGATGAAAGTTGGTGGCTTATGCTGAAAACATGTAGTGCCGAAATAGAAATCTTTTCAACTAGGACTACAGCAACATGCAATCCCTGAGATGATGGGTTGCAGCAGGATTAAACTGTTTCCCAGTATTGCCTCCTTCTTTTTTCATGTTTCCAGTTTATAAATTGAATCCATCTTCAAGAAGCTTCTCCTTATCCATCTCTCCCTGTTACTGTGTAGCTTCCCCCACTCACCAATCTACTTCTCTCAATGTACAGGGAAAGTGGAAGGGAAAGGAGCCAGGGGATGGAGAAAAGGGCAGGAGCAACCTGGCCACACCAGACAGCAGAGCAGCAGGGAGGAGTGGGATTTTCTGCTTCCAGTGCTCTGGAATCTAAGAATGCAGCCAGGCAAGAAGCAGCAGCTTCTGCCTGCTGTGGGCTTAGAAGCAGCAAAGCACTCCTCATGCCTCAGACAGCAATAGACCATCTTCGTCTCCTTTGGGTTAAGCAAAGTTGCTTAACCTGTTGTCCAAGAAAACTCTTTATTTTGCCTGTGCCTAAAGCTGGTTTTAAAGCCAAATCTTTTCTTCTGTTGACAGAGTGAAAAGCAATGCTTGCAAATCAGGACCAACTGCAGTGTACAAACATCAGTCACTGCAGAAAATGAAGGAACATGACCCTTAATTTGGAAAATTGCTGGTGTAAAAAAGATGTATAGCATTACAGCACAGTTCTCAAGTGTTAGGCCTGACAGCCTCACTATGGGATCCAGGGAGGCTTTAGAAGTGCCCAATCATCATTTCAGCAGCACATCAGGGTCACAGTTCTGCCTCAGCTGAATGTGAGGTAGCTTTCTTCTCTGCATAGCCCCATTAGGCAATAAGACAAAGCAACGTTAGACGAGGAAGGCACTAACTGCCATTCTGTGCACGCAGATCTCACTGCGTAGGTCAGCAGTTTCTTGACTTAACTGGTAGAGGAGCTGGGCAATATCATTGTATCTTCAGTAGACTAAAAATCTGTGGAGTTAAATTGGATTTAGAGTAAATGAGGCACAGGTGTTCCACTACTCAGTTTATAAACAACATAACTTTGCTTTTGTAACTTTAATACCTTTAATTATGTTTCTTTTTCAGTCTTGTGTCTCTCATAAGAGGCCAAGTGGTAACTACAGATGGAACTCCTCTAGTTGGGGTCAATGTGTCATTTGTCAAGTATCCAAAGTACGGCTATACCATCACTCGTCAGGATGGCACGTGAGTTTGCTTGCTTCATTGAGTCCCTATTTCATGTGTAGTATCTTTGCTGATCAACAGATGGTGAGATCTAATGGAACCATGTGGTATCATGCATTGCTTTCCTCCCAGGGCAAAGAGCTATTAAGTAAACACAAAAGTAATTTTTCACGTGGCATTTTGAATGCTAACTGCAAGTAAATATGAAAAGGCTGACTCCTAATAATAACATGTTAGCAGGCAGGCTCCTTTCAAATAAATTTCTCTCTATCTATGAAAACATTTTTGGACTACAGTAGTATCCAGCTGAGATCAGAAACATTTTATTTTAAAATGCAAGGCAGGCTAACACAGCTAGGAAAAAAAAAAAAAAAAAGAAGAAGTGCTATTATAGAATAGTATATTTTGTTAAAAGTTCCCTTCTGCCTCTCTTTCCTTTTGAAGATCCACTGTCTTCAAAGTTTCTTCAGGGTAGAATGTAATAAAAAAAAATTCTAATTGAATGTATTTAGACAATATCCTGCTGTGAAGGAAAAAAAAAAGTGCCTTTTTCCCCTCTTGTATCAGCTGATTTGGAATGCACACAAAGTCAGATAAACAAAAAGCAACGTGTCATGGTTTATCTAGTTTACTGGCTGTAGTAACTAAACCAGTGTAGCTGTGACACATGCATTGTAAACATTTGCCATTTTATCTGCATCTAGCATGCAAACCATGGAACTGAAATAATTAATACAAGTCAGCTCAACTACAGGGAGTATTTAATTTCCACATTTCCCGGATTGTTACTCCGCTGTAATAAAAGTATAATGTTGTTGGTTTCAGTGCTTTAATAAAACAGTAAATGGTGAGCTGAACTATATTTAGATCTGCATAGATTACTGCAACCATGGTGTAATGTGCTAGGTTGCCAGCACTTACGTGAAACAACTGATGCCTATTGCTGTTGTCAGAACAGTCTGCAAGTATTGTACTCATTTGGGCCAAATTTCAAAATGCCTGTGCAGCTCCGTGTTACTGCTGTGATTTGCTGTAGGAGACTGGGAGTAAATACCTAATCCCTCTGAAAAATTATAGGCCAGTTGTCCTGGGGAAAGGAATTCTTACTTGATTTGTAGAATATAAACAGCAAAGCTTTTCATTGCTCTTCTTATTGTCACATGTCCCATTCTGTGCTGGATGGAGAATATCTTTCAGGAAAGGGATCATTCAGTGTCCAGCTCAAAGTGAACTTGGCTTCTCTGCTAGTTCTATATGTAAAGTTGACTTGTAATAACTTGTGGTGGGATATTTTTTTTTTAATTTAATGCAGATTTTGTAATATATCGGAATGAAGTTTGTCTGGGTGACTTTCATTGCTTGTCTTGGCTGGATTTCAATTGTTTAGCTGCCAGAAGTTCATATCCCATTTGAAGCATGACACTTAAAATATAGCTATTGCTTTAGGCATACCTGTATACCTTTTTCATTAGCCAGGAATGCTATTACTGGAATTATTCAGTCTTGTTGCTTCTGAAGCCCACATTTTTCTAGGTTTGACTTGGTTGCAAATGGTGGAGCATCCCTAACCTTGCACTTTGAGCGGGCCCCATTTATGAGTCAGGAGAGGACAGTATGGCTACCGTGGAATAGTTTCTATGCCATGGACACACTCATGATGAAGACAGAGGAGAACTCCATTCCCAGCTGTGATCTAAGTGGTTTTGTCCGTCCTGACCCAGTCATCATTTCATCACCACTTTCAACTTTCTTCAGTGATGCTCCTGGCCGGAATCCTATTGTACCAGAAACCCAGGTAAGACCAGTGTGGGTGAGAAGGATCTAGAAGTCAGTGGTCAGGTGCTAGAGTCATCTAGAGTCACCATTTGTCCCCTGGAATTGTTGTAGCAAATGCCTCTGTGAAGCTGCATTCATTCTGACAGATACTAAGGTTTCTAATGAGGTCTGCAGGAGATACCCTAGGTGTAAGTCACCCAGACACATTTATCTTTGACTACCTTGCACCTTCTCATCATCATACAATATATCAAGTGTATCTCACTTGACAGCTTAGGTGTTTCAAGACAATTTTGCAAAAGCTTGGTGTGTGGTGCTAACCACAGGCTGTTTTCTTCTGTGCTTTTTAGGACAAAGGAAAACTCTGCAGGTGCCACTTTTCATTATTTGGTTACTCTTTATACTGCTAGTGGAAGCTGCAGGTTCCTATGATTATATTTCTTGTGATCCCATTGCCTATAACTTGCAGTAGGAGTAGCTCTACTCTTTACAGCAGTGGGCTCTTAAAAATAAGATAGTTAAATAATTATTAGTCCAGAAATGTCAACTGAACTGAATCACTGGAGTCATTTGGGATAACCACTGCCAGTAGTGGGAAGTTGTGAGTTCATAAGAATATGCAAGGTGTGGGGATTTATTCTATAATAAAGCACTATTGTGAAATGTTTGATCTTTCTTTTCCTATTCAGGTTCTTCACGAAGAACTTGAGATTCCTGGCTCTAGTATAAAGCTCAGCTACCTGAGTTCCCGTGCTCCTGGATACAAATCCTTGCTTAAGATCACCATGACCCAGTCACTTGTGCCTCTGAATCTAATCAAAGTTCATTTGATGGTAGCAGTAGAAGGACATTTGTTTCAAAAATCATTTCAGGCATCTCCCAACTTGGCATATACATTTATCTGGGACAAAACAGATGCATATGGGCAGAAAGTCTATGGGTTATCAGATGCTGTAGGTAAGTAATCACTACACAAGCTCCAAAAATTTCCAAGTAACACTTGGAATTTATAGTAAGAAAACTGGGAAGGTTTCTTACGGAGAAGCAGATACAGACTAAATAATTATTGTGTTCCTGACACAATATATTTTTGTATTATATTTCTATTATACATGAAAGATCACATTCACGTGGTGAAAACTCCATCAACATGCTTGTGGTTCCTGACTGGTAGCTGATTTAGAAGATTAGGACCAGACAATGGGAAAAACTGGCTAGAGGAACTTAGTTGAAAGCTAGTCCATCACTGTGTTCATATTTTCTTTCACTTAACAAATGAACCTTATGCTGGACTGGCTGGCACTCTTCTGTGCACTTAGATTTTCATGCATGCTGTTGTTATAGCCTCTTGTGGTGTAATACATTTGAAGTGAAAATGGTGTTTTTCTAACACTGATCGTCTCTGAAGTTCTATAGTTATCTTTTGTTCACTTGATTCTAGTGGCTGGGAGGAAGGGTGATGATCAAAATAATTTTAAATTTTCATTTGAGTTTCAGAATAATTTTGATAAAACATTGCTAAAAATGGGTTTCAGAGCTGTGACAATGTGGAAAAAGAATACTTATTTTTAAAATATACTTTATTTTCTATGTTGCCTAAAATCATCTTTGCTATAGCTTTTCTTTCTTATGTTACTGCATAGAATATAGCTTGCCTGAGTAATGTTCAGAGAGCATCTGTGCTTAAAAGCACACAAAGTTTTCACTGCTTCTTGGTATATGGTATATAAAATGAACACACCAAATAAATGCTGTGAGCATCTGGCAAATGCAGAGTTTGATCCTGCCTTATTGCCTGATAGAGTAATTCTGTTTTTAAATTGCCTTTCTCAAATCTTACCAATGCAGTCACTTCCCAACACCAGCTCTTTAATGAATCATAGAATGACTTAGGTTGCAAGGGACTGGAGCATCTACTCCAACCTCCCCCTCATGAGCAGGGATGCCTGACAAATAGACTCAGCTGCTCAAGGCCTCATCCAGCCTGGCTTTGAACACCCTCAGGGAGAAGGCATCCATGACCTCCCTGTGCAACCTATTCCAGAGTCACATTACCCTCATACTGAAGAACTTCTTCATATGTTCCACTGTAAACCTACTCTCCCTCAGTTTAAAACCATTCCCTCTTGTCCTATTTTTTAGACAGCCTTACAAAAAGTCCCTCTCCAGCCTTCCTGTAGGATCCCTTCTGCCTTCAGGTATTGGAAGGCAGTCATAAGGTCCCCCCAGAGTCTTTTCTTCGCTAGGCTGAATAACCTCAGCTCCCTCAGCCTGATTCCTGCAAAGTTGTGTTTAGTCAAAGACTTGAATTTAATATTGTAGAATAAAAGAGATGAACATAATCACTCCATCTGCTGGGAGGGGATGGGGAACTGTAATGCTGAATTATTTGAATGTGCTATGGACATTTTATTTAATGTTTGCTCAGCAACTATATTAGATTTTATTTTATTTCAGTTTCTGTGGGTTTTGAATATGAAACTTGCCCCAGTCTCATCTTATGGGAGAAGAGGACAGCACTGCTGCAAGGATTTGAACTAGAACCTTCAAATTTAGGAGGATGGTCTTTGGATAAACATCATGTACTTAATGTCAAGAGTGGTGAGTTAGTTGATCCCATGTGTTTTCTGTGCTATGTGGTGTCTTGACTGTGAACACTTTTCATATGGATTATATTTACAGTTTTAAAAATAAAAGCAATTTCCCCACCATGTTTCATTCTTACTTACTAAAGGATGTTTCAGTTACCAGACATTTTCAGCAGGATTTCATAATTTTCTATTCTGCGCAGCATGACTTTCTTGAAATCCTAATCTGTATTTTCTGTTATGCTATTTGTTTCCTTGTAATGTATCTGACTTCCTTCTCTATATTGCTGATGTTACCCACAGTTGTTCCTGTTTCCTTTTGACTGCCCTTGTCTTCTCCAGTCTGGGATGGAGCTTAAAAGGAACATGGGTCTGTGAGAAGATACCAAGTTTCATTTCTCTCCTCCTTTTGTCACCTGTTTGTCTTTTCCGTACTTCTCTTCATCTTTACAAATCCTAGGCTGACCGTTCCTGTTCTTCATATTCTGCCACAGACTCCGAGGGAACTCAAAGCTTAGCCTATCCTTCATTTGATCCCAGTGAAGTATGTTCTACAGCTTTCCGCTGATCCCCACGTTAACAAAGTGCAAAGTATATTGTTGCTCAAGAAACCTAAAATCATCTTCACAATAGGCAAGATCAGGCTAATTATATACCCTCTAAATGCTGTGCAGCAGATCAAAGGCTATCGAGATAGCCATTTGTGCTTTTGCCACTAGTGTGGACACAGTTACACTAGGGTCAAAGAACATGAGGCTAAAAGTTTCCACTCAGATTTCTATAATCTTCAATGACACTGAAAATGGTCACTCTGTTAAGAGAATTCACTCCCTTCTTAGAGCAGAGGTCTTCTCTTCCAACAAATATTTTGGAAATAAATCCTATCTTAAAAGTATTTCTTGAAGTCTAATAAAGATCCTTACTACTAGCTTCCCTCTTGTTTTTTATCTTGTCCTTCTAGGAGTTTCATCTTTCTCATGTATTTTCAGTTTCTGTGTTACTGTTTTCTCTGGTATTGCCATTCCCCATTTCCCATGAAAATACTGTGAAAGACTGAGAGGTAAAAAGGGAACAGTAAGGTTGGCACAAAAGTCCAAACAAAGTATGGCACAGGAAAATGAAGAAGAAAACTGAGTGGCACAAATAAGAAACATATCTTCTCTGCTCTTTGTCTCCTCACTTCCCACTGAGTAAAACAGAATAAACTTCTGTGCCAGACAACCCAGTTGTATGGCAGTGGTTTCTTTCATAATGAATACCAAAGGACTCTGGGGTCAGGTTTGGGTCTCTGATTGTGTATACATGTGGTTTGTAACAGAAAACCTTCATTACACCTTCTATTTTCACCACTGCAAAGCTTTCACTCTTTTTGCCCCATTGAAGAGCCAAATGCTGGAGTCATTTCAGTGTAGAGTCCTTAACGGCAGCTGTTGAAAAGAGAACTATCTGCAGTCCCCTACAATGAATGATGGTAATAACCACTTCTTCTCCTCTTTGTTATTAGGTATATTGCACAAAGGTAATGGAGAAAATCAGTTTCTAACTCAGCAGCCAGCTGTGATAACCAGCATCATGGGGAATGGGCGCCGAAGAAGCATATCCTGTCCCAGCTGCAATGGTCTGGCAGAAGGAAATAAGCTTTTGGCCCCTGTAGCACTGGCAGTGGGTATTGACGGAAGTCTCTTTGTTGGAGATTTTAACTACATTCGGCGTATCTTCCCATCCAGGAATGTCACTAGTATACTGGAGCTGAGGTAAGGTGTTAACCGTAGTACTTCATTTCTATAGCTTGTGCTCAAATCAGCCTTTGCCATTACTTTTTATAATTTTGTAAAACATTGTCACTTTCAACCTATTTAAATTCCAGTGGAGAAATGGGGCACAGAAATGCGTAGTTCAAAGTCTGTAGCTTATCAGAACAATGACTACAGAGAAGGATTAAAGAGTACAAACCAACTTGAACAAAAAGTATAAGCCATCTCCTTTTGTCTTGTCGGTCACCATTTGATACAGTCTCTCCGAGTTGTTTGAAATCTGCACCACTGCCTGTCCTTACACACTGAGCCACAGCGATAGGCAAACTTATAAGTAACAGCCTTAGAAGGTTAGAAGGAAGGTTTCCCTGCCAGTAGTTTTGAAAACTACCTTTCACTTCTTTTCCATAGTCATAAGTCCGTTTCTGTAGGTTGACAAGTGCAGCTAAGATCAACATGCAGAGTCACTTTGCATCATCAGAACTCTTTTTAAGCTTGTACCTTTGTTCCCCTGTCCTGCGTCCCTGTCCCCTGCCCCCAGCATAAAGATTTGGTCACTTACTAGGGAAGGCATGAGTGCAGAGTGTACCACTTCACCCATTTCTGTTCCATCTCCTTCTTTCATTCTTCTAGGAGAAACAAGAGCTATTGCTTCAAAACAAAACCTATGTAACTGGACCTTATAGTTACAGCACTGTTGAGTAGAAAAATGAGGAACAATGGCTTGTATTGGCTGTCTTCTGAGACTTCTGCAGCCCTCTCAGCCATTAGCAGTAGTGCTCTTGGAAATTGGATACAGCTGCAAAGTACAGAGACTGAATTTAGGTCATTAGCCTTTTTTTAATGATATGGCTGATAACCAATTTCTCTGCTTCCACTGTAGTTTTAGCTTTTAATTAATGGGGGAAAGTGCAAAATGCTTGGACTGCTAGAGAATAGGAGGCTTAGCTCTCTTTTACACCTCTCTTCCATTCATGTCATCCTGTTGATGTCACTATCGTGGATTCTAATTTTATATAAGAGAGAATAGGTCAAATTCAGGCCAAGTCTAGTCTGAAATCACTCATACCACCAGGCTGCTTCAGTATATTAAAAAAAAAAAAACAAGAAGAAAGCATAGATCATCCACTGCTTTCTGCCAGCAGCACAGTGTGAACCACGGAAGGTAGCTGGTATGGATGTGTGACCTGCTAGAAATATTTCTATCAGTAATTCTTGCTTTATATAGAATATGTTGATTTATTATTTATTTTGTCTAACTTTTTTAGTTCTGTTTAGCTTTCTAGTAAGTAAGACTACAGCTTCTTAGGTGAAGAGAAAACTTTTCAAATTAGGGTACTTTATATAAGACATTTATATGCACCTCACTTTCTAGTATCAGCCAGTGACAAGCTCCTAGCACACCTGGGATTTAAAAAAGTCATCTTCAAGCTTACAACACTGTTAGTCTGCTTACTTTGCTTTCTCTTGATGCAAGAGACAGCTTGGGCTTTTCAGCACATGTGAGGGAAAATGGGAAAGGACATTAGTAATGGAACAGAAGATGAACTTCTTAAGCTGCCTTTGTCCAGTTTTATGACAGCTGGTTGTCCATAGCATAGTTTCTTTAGCTTCTGCTATAACTATTAGCAGGGAACAATAAAGCTGTTGTATTTTGAGTGCTGGTGGACAGATGAAAATTATTTGACACACAGACTTTTAGGATTTGCAGTGAGGTCTTTTACTCTCTGTGTAAAGGGAAGTAAGGTCCATTCCAGCAAACACCCTCTATAGCAGTAATTGTGATTTGGTGGATGTCTTAAAATCTGTAGGAGTTACACAGGTACAAGTTTGAAGATTTGAGCCATGTAAGTGTGGATGAGAGCAGAGTCTTCAGCCAGTATTGAGCAGCCTGAATAATGTTACAAATACTGTGTCCCATGAGTATTCTAAACCAAATATCCCTTTATTTAGATTTCACAGCAAATGTAATTTTGGCTTTACATAAGCCAGTATAAATCTCCAGTAACTATATGAGTCAGAATATCCCAGTCTGCATATTTGCTTCACACTGGCCTTTATGAAGGGGCCTGAGCTGTGTGGCTATAGGAATTTTGACTCGATAGTGTTGTATGTCATATTTAACAGTGGGATTGCAAGTTTGGGGCTGTGCATTGAGTGCTGCAGCTCGGGAGTCATGCACCCCTTCATTTCCCTCAGAGGATATTCCTAAATGAAAATTGCATAAACAGAATTCACCCCTGCGGTGTGGAGAATATAGTCGTTCCCTTCTGGGAAGCAAAGGATGCTTTTTCCTTTGACTTTGTGCTGAGGCAGTAAACTAGGGCTCAACTCCCACTATACATTTCCCGATGTACAATGTCTAACTGAACCCTTAGAAAGATTTCTTTTCTTTTTTACCTTGTGATTTGCTTTGATAGGCTTAAATGGATAACAGATAGCATCCAAACTTACTTTAAGCAATTATTTAAGAGACCAGGAGAAGAGGAACATCATCTAATAGGAATTTGTTATAAATTCTGGAAGTGCCCTATTGGAAAACTATTTTGATTAAAGAGTTTGCCTCCAGCTGGCAGACAGTATCCTAAGCCCAGTGCTTCTACCTTCCCAGTGTGGTATTCAGAAAACTGACAGTTCCTCTCTCTCCTAGACCACAAGATATACACACATTTGTGTGTGGAAACTCTTTCAGTAGTCCAGAAATTTTTCCTGTAAAATANTCGCAAATTCACTCCCAGTCACTCTTCATCTGTAAACCAAGCTGAGGCTAGTGCTGAAAAGAGATACCTTCTCCTGTGTCCTTTTGTAAAATAAAACAAATACTATGTTTGCTTTACCATCTATTCTTCAGCTAACTGTTTGTTCTTTTTTTCTTCTGTTCCCTTTCTATAAAGAAATAAAGAGTTTAAACATAGGTAAGACACGAGCTCTTTCCCATATAATTTGATATGGTTTGTTTGCTTCATTGTGTTTGCTTTTTGTGTTGTGCTTCTTGTGTACTGTTATGTTCTTCATGTACCATATATAGAAACATTTTTATGTGCTAATTGTGTGTTATGAATATGATGAGCGTTAGCAATTATGAAATGCAGTCAAAAAGCAACCAAATAAGTTCTGACAGTAATTAGAAATTTCTAGTAGAATGCAAGTATAATGAACCCCAAACTAACTTCTATATAAACACTTCTCCTATAATTGGTTTAAATGGTTGAGGTAAACTACCACAGCAGTTTTATGAATGCCAGGAAGGTTCACAAATGCACTAATGACTGCAAATAGGTCAAAAACTAATTTTCTGGTCATTAATGATTTTCCAAACCCTCTGTCCTTTTTCATAATTTGGTTTCTATTTTCTTTCATCAAATACATTTAACAGTCACTCAACATGTGGGGCTGGTTTGCACCTACTAGATGTAGTCACTGTGAGATTCATGAGGGAGGCAGAACCCTTCCAGACCTTAGGAGAACAGATTTCTCATTGTCTCACCTGAGCAGTAGGCCTTCTGTGTGGCAGCAGCATAGGAAATGCTTGTACCTTCTTCCATGCCACACCTGGGATGGGGAGGATGTTCACCCTGGAGAACATCTAGAGGAAGAACAAGGAGAGATGTAAACTATTCAGTAGTGTCCTGTGCATCACTCTTCTGAAACCATACTTTCCATTTCTGTAATACAAGTCAGATTCAATAGGTGGTCTGGACCACACCATGTGATTTCCCCTTTCTGATGTATTTTAGCAGAGCAAGTGTAACACCAGTAGATTTTCTCATCTAGACAAATTCCTTCACAATTTGCTAATGGTTATTGGAGACTCCTCATTCGCATTAACAAAGCTTATAATTTTTCAGCTGCTTACGGGACTTGCTCTGGGCATCTTAGGGTTTTGGTCACGTTTAATGCAAAGCTATTGTTACATCGTTGTGAATTTGCTGCACAGCTGAGATGAATAGGGGTGAGAAGCTGATCCTGCCTTCACTGGCGGTCAGGCACCAGGCTCCCTCACAGACCAGAGTAAGGCTGCTCTGGATGGCACCTGCTGCATTCACTGGGGAGCACTGGAGGTGGGGTCACTATTGGCAGAAGCCTCTGAGCAATTCCAAATGTCATGGGAAATCTTTTACAACAAGGTATACTCCTTTGCTTCCTATAATTCTCTTAAAACATTACAATAACACTGATTGAAGCGAGGCAGAGGTCATTAGTTGGTCAGATGCCAGTTCTATAAATATTTATGGACTCATTTATAAAATACATCCCTGTTTGAGGTAATTTTCTCATAGTTTCTTTGGGGACACAATGAGTGCCTGTCTCCTTACACCAGCTGTTTTCTGCTAGAGTCTCTCAGATATTTTACATGAAGAGTCTTCCTCTGTCCGTTCCCTTACTGAGCTCAGAAAGGAGAAAAAGGAGTGTGAAGCAATTCTGCAGCTCCAGAGCGTTGCTCCCTGATCTGAAGCAAAATCTCATCACTGACTCTCTGGGAAAACCCAGGAGCAAAGGGCAGGGTGAGCAACATGGACACACCAATGACTCTGGGAGAAGAGAGCCCATGTTCCGCCATGCCTCTTTACTTTGATTCATACCTTATCCTGGCCCGGTAACAGTGGGACCCACCTGGGGCTAGGTGCGGGCAGAAAGGAAGGAGGGATGTGCTTCTCTGAGGGTGACAAAGCACTGGAGCAGGCTGCTGAGAGAGGTTGTGGAGTCTGTTTCTCTGGAGAGATTCCAAACCCGCCTAGACATTGTGACCCTTGGCTGCCTGCCCCCTGGGTTCCAAAGGTGCCTTTCAGCCCCTACTATTCTGTGATTCAATTCTCACTTGGGAAGGTAGGCACAAGCTGGCAAAGTCATGTCTGAAAAGACAAAAGACCGTTGGAGTGTCACAGAGTGGCTGCTGTTCCCTGTCAGGGAGTATAGCTCCCCTAGGCACTGCTATGAGCAGCTCCCACCACTGAGACCAATTTAGGCGCCCGCCTGTGGCAGCAGTCAGTCATGTCTGTGCCCAGCTCTGGTTTGTACCTGCTTCAGGTTCTCTCCATTCGGCCAAGATGGGGATGCCACACGTTTAAAAAGAGGCAGGCTTTTAAAAGACACTCTGGGCTGGAGCCCAGCAGAGAGGCGGCGGCAGCAAGCCTGCAGCTGCAGCACTCAGTCGTTGGCTCACTCCCTGCTGTTGCAAAGCCGTGAGCTGAGTTTGAGTGTATTTGTGAAATGTGGCACAAGGCTAGTGTCACAGAAAAGTTGCTTTGTCAGTGTAAAGGAAAAGCATGGTAGAAGAAGAGAACGGAACTTCAAAATAATGACAAATGTGCAGGTGTTTGTATGACTCAGGTACTCAAGAAGCAGGAGAAATCTTGTGAGTGAAGAGGAGTCTTGTTCTCTGTGGCCAAGAATACTAAACTTGTTTTTGGAGGGATGAAAATGAATGTGATAAGGACCTAGTGAAGAGGTGCATTCTGCTGCTGAAGATAAGTCAGGGAATGTGGGAAATAAAGGTTGTGCTCTAATCTCAAGCATGTCACTAGTCTCCCTACATAACTTTGTCTATACCACTTAACCTCTCTGTGCCTCAGTTTCCTCCTCTGTAAAATGGGTCTAATACCCATCTTTTTAAAGTACTTTAAGATCCATGCATGAAAGAAACCTACCAACTATTTTTTGTTTATTGTATTTTTTCATCTCTAATTTCTACACTCCTAGACTTCAGCGGATGGTATTATCTCTGCTTAATGAATTCTGATCAAACCACTATCCTTCCTACCTTCTACAGTTTTAGAACAAACCATTATTGACCTAAAATCATGACATGTCAAAGACTGGTGTAGAGGAAGATAACTGTAAAAAGTGATATATTTTTGGGCCTACTCATTCCTCTAAATCCGGTCATGACCACGTGAAGACAGTTGTCTTTGCGCTGCTGATAATCCATCTGCCAAAAGTGGCCTTACTATGGCTTCAGCGAGTTTGATCAAGAAATGGTTTATGTCCATCATAACTTGACCTCTGTGTATCCTCACTCTTGGAGATGGGCACTTTTGCCACACAAAACTAGGAGTGTCGATATTTGGAGACAAATATCTCTGGTTACTGGTAAGTAACCTTCATTTTTTTTTCTTCCTGTCTTCATTTGTCTTCTATGCTTTGAAACCATCGTTGACCTTATTTACACTCACCCATAGGCGCCAAAGGCTGGAAAATTCACATCATGCTTAAAATCCAACTAAACTGAGTTAAAATAGCCAGGCAAGGATTTGAAAATACTTCTGCACTGCAGTTGTGTGTGTGTGTGAATGTATATATGTATATATATCGCCAAGATTGACATTTCTCAATTTGCAGATGATTTGCTAAAGTAGTTCCAAGATGTGACAAGCTGTCACAAACCCTATATTCCAGAAGAGAGGCAGCTTTGCATATAAGTGCCTATTCTAATCACAAACTGAGGACCAGTTTTTCAATAACAGAAGGTTTGGAGTTAAAGTCAGACACTCGGGGTCTGGTTTTAGTTCTATAACCAACTTCACCTGCCATAAATGAGATTCTTGATAAGAATGAATGAGAACAAATTTGCTTGAGGAATAAATTCATTATGCCTCTGCCTTCTATTTATACAAGACCTCACAAATCTTGTGCCATAATACAACTCAAAAGCTGATTCTTTGATCTTACTCCTGTGACTTCTGCTTTCAAAGGAAGTTAAACAAGGTGGCACGGAGGAGGGGCAACACGTAGAGAGTGGTAAGCCAAAGAGAATTGACCTGGAGCAGATCTGAAGGGCTAAAGAGATCAAGAGGAAAGTCTGCTGTGCAGCTTTGGCTTATTGGGCTCTGCTGTGCAAGGTTTAGTGTAGTAGGATGAAAGAGATTTGAAATGACAGTCCTGAAACACTGACCAGACCCTAATCACATTAGGTGCTCAGATAGTAGTCCTTCAGACCCCACCTCTGTATGAAGGTGTCAGACATTCTCTCTGTGCCTGATGAGTATCCAAGCTCTGAAAGCCTGTGAAGTTTCTAGACTGCTCAGCTGTTTCTGTTTTATGCTTTCTTTTTCTCTAAAGCAACAATCCCGCTCATAAATACTATCTGGCCGTGGACCCTGTTTCAGGCTCTCTATACGTATCGGACACCAATAGCCGGCGGATATACAAAGTCAAGTCCCTCACTGGCACGAAAGACCTAGCTGGTAACTCTGAAGTGGTAGCAGGGACTGGAGAGCAATGCCTGCCCTTTGATGAAGCCAGATGTGGGGATGGAGGGAAGGCAGTGGATGCAACTCTAATGAGCCCTCGAGGTAAAGTAGGAAAAGAAGCTGGAGAAAATGACTGTGTGAGGCTAGGCTGGATGTGGAAATAATTATCTGGCAATTAAATCACTCCTTGCTCAGTAATTTTTATTCTGGGCCTTAATTACAGTGGATTGGCAAGTGTTTGTGCTTTGTTTAGTTAAAGCAAACTTTATTACCCCAACACTGAACACTGCAAAAGAACAGAACACAAATTAGCAGGATACCACTTACTCCAAGAAGCAAGCATGTAAACTGGGAAACAAATTACTGTTTGAGATGCTGTCTTTGGGGAGAAAAACTGCCTGCTGTGGCTTTTTTCTCTGTTTTCAGTCTATGTATCCCCTTTTTCTTCAGAGGCAGAGGAAAAATGAAAGGATTTTTGTGCTTTTCCGTTTCTGATTTTTAACAATGTTTTCAAGACGATGTGGAGATTTTGGGATGTGTTTCTTTAACATTTTTTTTTTTTCCTATTGTTTCATCATAACTGTAAGGATTAATTAATCAGGTGCATCGCCACGTGTTTCAGACATCTTTGGATGACAGTAAAAGCAAATACAGAGTATGTTAACAGGACAGAGCTGTTCATGTGTTTCAAGCCTCTGCATAGAAGTTAGGAAGATAAAGCTGTGTCCACTCTCACTGCCCAATAGCCTGAGCACTGCAACTACTGGAAGGCAGAATTTTTAGATCAGTATTTTATTTTCAGCCCAAGAAACAGACAAGGCAGTGTGCCAAATCAAAGCAGGAAAGGCAAGTGAGAGAAAGCCTGCCTCCCTCCTCACAACAGGCAGCAGCATCCTTCTGTTCCTCCAACGAAGGACCCTTTCATTCTGTGCCTTTCCTCTCTAAGGACACCCAATGTGAGAGACATTGAACCATTCCCTTTTTTTCTAAGCTGGAAACCCTTGTGTCTTCATCTGGAAACACCAGATGTTCTTCCTGTGTTCCTTACTTCAACAGGTCAAAGAATTTTAAAACATCCTGAAAGAATATAACAGCCTTTTAATGTTTCCAAATATTTACAGCAATTTGATAAGATTTCTAAAAATTCTTCATATTCCCAAGATTCTTTGAATAAAGAAAGTAGTGCCTCCAATTGCTGAGATTAAAAATTAAAATATTTTTATTCTTAATTTTATTTATGCAATATCTCATACAGAGTTTGAATTTAGAAAAGTGTAGAAATAAGCTGATGCATTCTGTTGGCTCTTCAGCATGTTTTGGTGGTTTTCTTTGCTTTAAAGCCCCCCAAAAAGAAACTTGTTTGATGCTATTTATTGAGCAAAACTACAGGCATATGAAGGGTTCCAGGACCTGTGCTCAGGTTGGAAGGGAGAAAAGAACAGGAAAAGTGAACAAATGTCACCATCTTGTAAACTCGTTAATAAGCTGAAGCATGCCTGGAAGCTAGGAGCCTCACTGCTTCACTGATGCCTGGGGCTTATGTTTGCAGGAATTGCAGTGGATAAGTATGGCCTCATGTATTTTGTTGATGCCACAATGATTAGAAAAGTGGATCAGAATGGAATCATATCAACCCTGCTGGGCTCCAATGACCTAACTGCTGTGCGACCTCTCAGCTGTGATTCCAGCATGGATGTCACCCAGGTAGAGTCTTACTGCATTTCTTTTCTTCTCTGCCTTAGAAAAATTAGGCATCTGTTTTGGATGACTTCCTGGCCACTTAAGAAATGCATTATGCAGCACAAGATGATAGCATATTTGATTCATTATTAAAATGAGCAAACCATCCTTTTACTGTGGCTAGCACAGGTTATTTATGCAACTGTAGAGAAATAAGGTTGTGCTAATGGGAGTTATTGTCTTAATTGCCTGTTTTCCTGTAATTATTATAGAGCTTTCACAATGTAGCATTCATTCTTTGCACAGAAGCACAATTAGCCAGAGTTACCACCGCGCATAGCTTTAATATTTCCGAAACCCAAAACCGTTGTTTGAACTAGTTGCCATTCATGACTTGGTTTCATGATCTGTGCTGATAAACCCCTCACTAATTTGCTGTTGTTACACATGGAATTTTAAACACTAGAAGTGTTCTTTTCAGTTACGAGTTTTACAGTAATAATTTGTGCAACTCATAGGTACGGCTGGAGTGGCCTACTGATCTCGCTGTCAATCCCATGGACAACTCACTTTATGTCCTAGAGAACAATGTTATTTTACGGATCACAGAAAACCATCAAGTTAGCATTATTGCTGGACGCCCCATGCACTGCCAGGTTCCTGGTATAGACTACTCTCTTAGCAAACTGGCTATTCATTCCGCACTTGAATCAGCCAGTGCCATTGCCATCTCACACACAGGAGTTCTTTACATCAGTGAGACAGATGAAAAAAAAATTAATCGGCTACGCCAGGTAACTACCAATGGAGAAATATGCCTTCTTGCAGGGGCAGCTTCAGACTGTGATTGCAAAAATGATGTCAACTGTAATTGCTATTCTGGGGATGATGGGTATGCCACTGATGCCATCTTAAATTCACCATCTTCCTTAGCTGTGGCCCCAGACGGTACCATCTACATAGCTGATCTTGGAAACATCCGCATTAGGGCTGTCAGTAAAAACAGGCCCATTCTTAATTCTTTTAACCAATATGAAGCTGCATCTCCAGGAGAGCAGGAGCTGTATGTCTTCAATGCTGATGGGATTCACCAGTACACTCTCAGCCTCGTTACCGGGGAGTACTTGTACAATTTCACCTATAGCAGCGATAACGATGTCACGGAGGTGATGGACAACAATGGCAACTCCTTGAAGGTCCGTCGGGATGCCAGTGGGATGCCCCGCCACTTACTGATGCCGGATAATCAGATTGTCACCCTGGCTGTTGGCACTAATGGTGGACTCAAGCTAGTCTCAACACAGACCCTGGAGCTCGGATTAATGACATATAACGGAAACAGTGGTCTCTTAGCAACGAAGAGTGATGAAACAGGATGGACAACATTTTATGAGTAAGAATGTTTTTGGATATATTAAGCATACATTTATTTTTTCAAATGGTAGTGAGCAGGCCCTGAACTGGCCCTGCTGAAATTTGTTATAGGCTTTTCACTGATACTAAGGCCATTACATCTCAGTCTAGTGTGATACTGGATATGATAAAGTGGCTTCTTGGTTTCATCAGTTTTGCTGGATCCTTTGGTTGGGTACCAAACCATCTAAATTCTCATCTGCAATGTGGGGCCAGTGGGGAAGCTCAGCCGCCTCCAGCACGAAGGACCGTGTACCGCATTCGGAAACCCGTATTTGATTTCCCAGATAGAGCCCCTGCTCTTAGTCATCAGCAAGGCTGCAGGTAACACATCCAGACCAACCCCCAGCAATCAGTGGCTCCTACTGAGCTGCCTCTCTCTAGGAACCCTAATGGTGCAGTTTCTTTTGGAATTCAAATTATAGATCTTTCTTTTCAGACTCATATATTACTCATAGTTGTTAAAATGTTGATTAACTTCACTGATTGTTCATTCTTGAGACAAGTGAGGAAATGAGATCCCTGGCTAGGCTGTCAGACCCCTGATGCAACTTCTGTAATTTATAGATAACTCAAAAGCACACTGCTGTTCTTG
Organism: Psilopogon haemacephalus; assembly: GCA_013396835.1. Taxonomy (NCBI): domain Eukaryota; kingdom Metazoa; phylum Chordata; class Aves; order Piciformes; family Megalaimidae; genus Psilopogon; species Psilopogon haemacephalus. The sequence goes on along the minus strand of VWZI01003271.1, from coordinate 918,887 downwards.
AGCACATAGGTTAAATAAGGCAGAACTTCTTCTTTAAATCAAAGCCATCAGAGATTAAGTTCACAAGTATACTAAAAATCTATAAAAAGTAGCTACATTTTTACTAATAGTTATCCTAATCGTAGTGGTCTTATTACCATTTATTGATCAAAACAGTTTTTAAAATGGAAGCTAAACGATATATTGAAATATATACCTTGTTTTAAATAATTAATGATTGCTAAATACCATTTGTAAAACGAGCGGGTAGGAAGAATGGATAAAGCTTTCTGTTTGATTTTAAATGGTAGCCTTGTTAAGGTTACGACGAGCAGTGATGCAGACCTCTTTTTAGCTGCTGAATGCATTCAGCTTGGCCATCACTTACTTCCTCTTTAGAGAAAGCATAAGCAGTGCGGGAATAAAAGGGGCTGTGTTCAGTCTGCTCGGAATGTTACCTAAATCAGAATGGCACATCAGCGTTTTGTCCGCTGTGTGCTTTGTTTCTGTATAAAGGAAAGCAGTGCCCTCTCGTGGTCCCCTTCGGATGTGGCCTTGGAAATTGAGCGCTGCGCTTTTTCATCTAGGCTCTAGGTAGAGATGTGGAGGGTTTGGTGGTTTTTTTTTTCCCCTCCTTCGTATTTTGCAAAAAAAATTATTTCTTTAGCATGCATAGTTACAAAAAATAATCCAGTTACGTGAACGCGTGAAGGTATTGCCTGCTGATTACACGATCAATAAAAGCTCACTGTACCAGATGGTAGTAAAATCTCACATTATTGTCAAAGAGGTGAATGCCCTTCTTAGATAATTTTTTGTTGTTTTTTCCCTCAAGAGCTAGCTCAAGATTCAGATAAAAATTCATATAAAATAGCTATTTCTCAAAACACTAGTAACTTACTGCAGAAAATTAAATAGCAAAGTAATTTTAAACTCGACATGAGTAATTTAATTGCTCATTACTCAATTGAGTAATTTCAGTAATTTAAAACTTTACATACTAATTACAAAATACCACAAAAATAAAGGCATCTCCTTTAGGCTTATCCTAAGCAGCTGGCTTGCAGTACCTCCTTAATATGCTTTGTCATCTCATGGAAACCCCTGCAGTTCAGGGATCTATTAATAAGATTATAAGGATTATTTAAATCAAATGTACAAACTTAAGCAATCAGAGACCATAGTCAGTCAGTACTGGCTTCTGGTTCCTCTTCTTCAAAGCAGCTCTAAGGGGAGCTGTATTAATCGTTATGCAGTGTATTTTGATAGCTAGAAGTTAACATCAGTTGAAGATGAAATAAATCCCTAGCCAAAAACAAAAAAGGTACATTTCTGTACCATTACATTCACACGTTTATACACTTGGTCAATACCCCCAAACTGTTAATGTGGCAGCAGAACTGGAAAAGAATAAGTATCTTTGAAGTACTAAAATACTACATGAACTAGAGTTCTTATGAAAAATGTATTTCAGTGCATTTTTATCAACCAGGTGTTGAAGTGCTGTGCTATCTTACTGGGTCTAGGCCTTTTGTCTGAAACTGTGCCCTGGAATTGCTCACAGAATTAAATTGGTGCAATATATCCAGGCACATGTGTGTAATGCAGAGAAATGCACACACAGTGTTCTTCTGTGTGGGCATGCATACACACTCCATAGGTATATTAGTTCCATACTGCGTGTGTATACGCACACAGTTCGTTTGCAGCGGGAGAAGGCAAGGCTCTTAAATAATGTAACAGCTACCAGCAGGCTCACGTAGGGTAATTTAAGCTTGGTTTTGGGCATGAAGCACAGATCTTTTGAAGTGGTCCTCAGTGGTATTCCACTTGGTCTTGGGAGCATCCTAAGAGAACGCTGCAGTTTTCTTCTTTAATCAGCTTGGTTTTTATAAGGGAGAGAAAATAGGGGTATATGTAAATATCTGTGGATCTGCACCCTGCCCTGCTCTGTGGTAAGCCAAAAGCTGCCGTTGCTCATTCCTGCAGTACGGTGCGTGGCACATCTCAAACCTCAAAGGTGACTGGGATGCTACAATAAAAACTGCATCAAAGGTACAGGTGCCATAATACCGGCTGTGGGAGTGCAGCCACAAGCCCAGTAAAGGGCTGCACATGTCAGACACTTGCAGCTATCTGGGAAGGTGACAGACAAGTGCTCAGCTCAGTGTCTTATGGTTGAGCTGCATTTGGTGGCCCAGCACACACAAGCAGGCTGTGGTGGGCTCAGTGTTACCAGACTGTCAGGCCCCATCTCCGGGCTGCAGGCAGAACCAGCCCACAGCTTTTGTGTCTACTGGTGGCTGGCATTACCTGGAGGTGTCCTGAGAACCATCACCTGCTTGACAGACTTGGTCACAATTAGCGCTATGTTAGTGAGTTAGTGGGCACAAGGTGACACTTTTCTTAAGGTACTGGAATTAAGAAAGGATCTCTCCCCTTGTAATTTTATTAGTAGAAAAGCCTGTGACAAAATCTTACTCTAACTGAAGTCAATATCCAAAGGTCAGAAATTTCAGTTTACCTAGAACCCACCCCATTTGAAGAGCTGAAGATTGGCTTATCAGATCTGATCCCTCTAGCCTGACTGTGTGTCAAAAATATGTAGTGTCTGTGACATGCAGTGTCTGCTTCTGAAGGACATCAAGGTGTCCTTGGTCGATCAGTGTATTTTCTATTGCAATTTTTTTCTTTTTTTTTCTTTTTTTTTATTTCAGTAGACCTGGGTTCACATTACAAAGAAGAAAGGTATAACCATTTAATCACTATATAGCTTTATTCTTTTTATTCACATCAACGTCTAGGTGTTATATTCTACTAAGCAGTTGCTCTCATGTAAGGCTTACGGTTTTTTTAGAACTAAATCCTCCCAACTATGTGTCACTTCTAAATTTTCTAGTGCATAAAAGTTTTTATTAATTTTACATTTTTGCTGTCAAAGTACTTTTTCAAGTAAGATAATACTGATGCAACTGATAAAGTAGAAATGGCTGCTTTATGTATTTGTATTGCAGCGTGTACATATCCTTTAAGTAGCTATTTTTTTATATATGTCTAGCTTATAAAGTAAATGATCTGCAGATCTTCACAGAGCGTACATATCACTTTAAGTGTGTCTATCCCTTGCTTATAAACTATTTTAATTCTCTGCCATTACTGATTTCAGAAATTGTTCCCAGCCCTGGGAAACATGCCCCATGGCAGAGGGCAAAGCACTAATTTCTAGAAATAGCATACGAATATTTTCATTTTTCTGTTTCAGTCTCTGTACATCCTCATCCATATTTACTTTTTAGACTACCCTTGCACTTTGAACAGAGAGTCGTAGCCCACAGCAATCCCCGGGATTTTTTTCTGCATTAATTAAAAGCCCAGCAATGAAGAGTTTAAATTAATATCTCATTTGCATTGCCTAAAATATATTTGCTGATGGGGCACTTCTCCAACCATTTCTCTGGATGTTCACCAGGCCCTGCACAGTCATGATAAAGCCACTCACAGACTTTGATAGTTTCTCCTAAATAATGTTGTTTCTTCTGTAATATTTGACTACTAAATATTCTCTTGATTGCTCTGCTAACTGCAAAATGTACCAAATCAGTCCACATAAAGACATCAGTGGCCTTGAGATTTTTTTATTTTTTTTTTAACTGTCCATTTTGGGGACTTTCTTTTTGCCTTGATAGATGGGTGCTTGCCTGGATCAGATTCTTTCCTCATCTCTGCTTTATGAGTGCTTTGCAGTATTTTTCTATGAAGACTTTTATATAGTCTTAACCAATCCCCTTTCATAGATTATCTCACCATATTGTCTTTTATGCAGTATCTTTATATATATATATATATGTGTGTGTGTAGAAACTTGTGACTTTTCATAGGAAAAATCATGCTCCTGAATCTTTATTTGATCCTGAATTGCTTAAAAGAAGACATATTATTGATTACTTTTATAGTACATTTTATAATCCTTATTACTTATAATCTTATTACTGTTTCCATTATGCTTTGTTTCTTGGTTTACTATTTGCCTAATATTCCATTGGGTCTGGTAAGACATGTTGATCCACAGGTGATTTTTTTTTTCCCCTCCTCCTCAGTATTCAGTTGAATAGGTACAGCAGTTTGCAATGGATTTGAAAGTTATATTTTGTACTTGTATTAACTGAGGAGACAATCTGTATTAATTTTGGAGATGTGTTGTACAGTTCAGGTGACCTGCTTTAAGGTTTCTAAATGATTTCATTGTAAAAAATCATGTTGAAAGCATTGATTTTTTTTTTTTTCATCTTTGCAGCTAACCACAACATACAAAGAATTCAGCTAGCTCTGTGATACTAAATGTGCTTCTCTTCTCTTCTGTTACTCTCAGGCAGTGCAATGGATTTACCAGTTCTCTTCCAGGCTTCCCACTCCCTGGATTTCTTCATTTGAAGGATGACCAGTTGGTTTCAATCTCTACCTAAACTTTTTCTTTTATCTACACAGGACATTTTTTCTTGCCTTTCTGCTGTTTAGAAGTATGTGCACTTTGGTAGCAGCTGGGTGAGAGACTCTTGCACAAGTAGAGAATTGCAGCAAGCAGAGTGTCAGACTGGAATACTGATTTTGTTTCAGGTCCACATTTCTTGCCCTTAAGATCCAAGAGATTGCTTCTTTAGCATACATATGTAGCATACTAAAGGAGAGGGAGGAACAGCATCATTTGATTTCAGGCAGCTTTCTTCTTTTCCCCCTCCTCAGGCTTTATACCTCTAAATAAATGTAACTCAAACTCTTGGAGAGCCCTTTTTCTTTTTCTTATTTTTTTCCTGATTGTTTGGGGTTTTTTTGTTTTGCTTTGGCTGTGGGGTTTTCTTGTCTTTATGCATCTGGAGCACTTAATTCATCTTCTAAGGTATATTCTGAGTGCTGACTGCTGCCCTTTGTGCAACTCCAACCTATCCTGTGCTTTGACCTCTCATCATTCATGTTTATGAACCAAAATACTGACCCCAAAATGTAGTTCAATACCACAGATAAGATCTAAGTGAAATTACTCTGTTCTCAAGCTGACACCTTTTTTAATCTCTTTTGGCAAGTTTATTTCTTGATATGTTACTTAAGACCATACTTAATAGTTTCAACTAAGTACTCAATTGCAAGTCTGCAGTGTATGTGATTGTGTAAGTCCACCTCCTTAGAGTGAAATGCAACTTCTGAAATACAGATTAATTTACTAATTGTAATTATATGAGCCAAATACCAGTTTGTATAACTGTAACAATTAAATAATTTCAAAGATGCTGGCTTGAACTTACAGTTGTGTAGTTGAGATCAGTATCTCTAAAAATTATTATTTCACCATTAGAGACTCTTTCAAGAACAGAGAAATAGGTATGGCCAGGATGTTCTTGAAAATCTATTTCACTTGGGGTTTTTTTGCACAAATGTGGTGCATTATTAATACATTGGGTATTGAAATGAACATCTATCCTCATGCTTTTTTTGCTCTCACTAACTTTTCTATTAGCTATGATCATGAAGGGCGTCTGACCAATGTAACACGTCCCACTGGAGTGGTAACTAGCCTTCATCGAGAGATGGAAAAGTCTATTACCATCGACATTGAGAATTCTAATCGGGATGACGATGTCACGGTCATCACAAATCTCTCCTCTGTGGAGGCTTCCTATACAGTTGTTCAAGGTACCAAAGCACACTACTCAGCACATCTGCTAACCACATACACAACTTGAGAAAGCAATTAGCAAAAGATTTGTGTCATTAGTACACTTATGAGCAGGGGAATAATATGTAAGTTTTGCAAGAAAAACTCCCATAAAGCTCATTCCTAAAGTGACAGGTCTTCAGGACAGGTAAGAGTCATGCTGTGTGTCAAAGGCATCATTATCTGCCAGTCTAAGTTAGTCCTGCTGCTAATCAGTTTTGCTTTACCCGCTGGCATAGTTTCTGTACTTCTGTACTTCACTGCAAAATTGGTTCTGAATTCAGAACCAGATGCAGTCTGACTGCTGAATGTTGGCTACTAGGGTAGAGATCCATTCTAGAGAGAGGCTTAGGCAGCTCCTTCTACCCTTAGAAAGGAAATCTTCCAAATTTATGCACTACCACAGAATAAAACATAGAACAATCAGGGCAGTGGATGATCTTGCACCATAGCTGACATTTCCAAGAACAGTGTTACAGCCCAAACATTGCAGGAGACATCAGCGACAAAGTAGTTAAATGTTTGTATAGAGCTTTCCAGCACTGCCCAGGCATTGGGTCTGATGAAGTGAAAACAGTTACCAAAGACAGACTGAAAGAAATTTGGTGAGTGATGGGGAATTTAGCTAAGATATAACATGACTGGAATATCACTGTTGACCAATAGTCTCCCCCCTGACATAAATGTCAGTACTTATAGACTATTGTACTGTGACACATCTGGTTACAAAGAGTTTATTTCTCTTGTACCAAATTATTAATTACGTAGATGCTGCCCTTCTGTTGGACAAATATCAATGCTTTGGTGACAGTTACCCACTATTGGTTTCTATCCTGGCAGAGAATGGACCTGGTTGTGTTAAACAGCTGGAGAACTACACAGCCATAAACTGCTTGGGATTACTTTGGTAACTTCTCTGACAGACAAAAGGTTGGGTGTGCACATCTGGTCAGTGCACTTCTGGTAGGGTGGCAGGAAGGCAAGCAGAAAGAGAACTGTGGGTGCCAGTTTGCACTGATGCAGTTTCACACCTTGAGTGTTTAAAGCCAAACATCAGTTCTGGACAAAGCCTCTGCATGGAGGGCAGAGGGAAAGAACAAGAAGAGATGCTTACTTCTTCCCACTCCTAGAGTCTAGCAGTGTTTGGGTTTGGTTGGTTTTGATTTCTTTTTTTATCCAGAAGTTAAGTGCTTTTTTTGTTCCCCCAGCAGTTCCCTTTTTCAGGAGTTTTTATTCATTTTAGAAAGAAATTACGTGGTTGAACACATATCACTGTGCATTTTGATTCACAATTAAGGCTGAAGGGAAAACATAATGAAATAAACACGGTATCTCTCTGCAGGCTCACTGTTATACTACTGTTCTTTACATGAATCAGTAACATCTGCAATTTCCACTATAGTACCACGTCAGTGGTAATTGCAAGGTGACTTCATTTTAACATCAACAGGAGTGCAATAAAAACCCAATCAAATTAAGCTATATGTTTTCTTTATGACAGGAGCAGCTAAATTATTTTCTTTTCATTATTGCTGTAGATCAAGTGAGGAACAGCTACCAGCTCTGTAATAATGGTACTTTGAGAGTGATGTATGCCAATGGCATGAGCATTAGCTTTCACAGCGAACCTCATGTCCTGGCTGGGACTGTGACTCCCACCATAGGACGATGTAATATTTCTCTACCAATGGAAAATGGTTTAAACTCAATTGAATGGCGTCTGAGGAAGGAACAGATTAAAGGCAAAGTGACTGTGTTTGGAAGAAAGCTCAGGGTAAGTAGAATCTGATCTTCTGTGAACAGAAATTTAATTTTTCATTTTAAAGGACATGTCTTTCCTACTTCCAGTCGTTAAAAATGTACAGCTCAGGGATTGTCTTTGATATGGCAGTCTTTCCTTTATTTGAGAGGTCATTTAAGTGTGGGGGATCATGTGCTGCAATCTGCTATAGAAACTTCATTACTAAAAGTATTCCAAAAGAGACTAGTAAAAATACCCAGAATATTTCTGCAAGTCACTCTGCTTCCAAAGGTGAGGGCTAAAACATATAACTGACCATTCACTATTTGTAAAAATGCTGTGGCACACTTCCCACATCTGGTCCTGGGGAGCAAACACAATTACAGCTTATACAGTTACATTCTGCTTCTGTAAAATCCCCCTACAGATTCATTGAGACCGGCATATTGTGTTTATTCCCTTCCCAAAAGGCACCATTGGAAAATAATTGCCATAATTACGAAGTCATAAGCATAGGATAAGAAAGACACTCAGGTCATGTAATCCATCCCCTGCCAAATTAAAGATCTGCTGCAGCCAGATTAATCCCATTCTGCTTAGCTGGCCTGGTTTTCACCTCTTAAGTATCTAAAGTTTCACTGCTGCTTCAGTATGCATGGGTTTGGAAGGGCTTTGGAATACTGGGTAGAAAGCAAAGGTAATGCTGAGCCAGACTTGGTTCTTTTACTGAATCTTTCAACATGACCGGACATAAGATACAGTTCTGTGTGTTAAAGATTGCATGTTAAATGCAATAGGTGCAAACAATTATGTAGTCATTTACAAAACAAAATAGTAAGACTCAGATGTTAAATGTTGGTATTTTCCTGTTGCTTAACATCTAATTCACAGTGCTGAGTTAACAAGCCTTTCCTTTTTCTCACAAATGCTCAGAATGCACCTACTGGGGAGAGGGGGAAGGTTGGACAAGAAATGGAATGAGATTAGCAGCTAATCCTTAATGACTAAATTTCATGGATGTGTAATTGATTTTTGATGTGTTGACCTGCAGAATTTGGTTATAAGTAGAAAACAGATCAGCACTGTGTTTTGACTGGATGTTCAAAATAAAAATAGATAGGGTCCTGAAATGAAATTGCTGTAATCCTAACTCTCAATACTAAAAATTTAATAGAGGTACTTGTGGTAATTAGCTGAAGTTTAACACGTCTTAGAGCTGAAACCTTGCCTGAGATGGGTTTTCTTGCATCATGTTTATGCAAATCAAAACACTGCTTTATCTAGCAACACCTCAACATTTAATTGTCTGGTGCTAGTTCCTGTAACAATAATCACATATCCATTTAGCTCTTTTAAATGAAAATCACTAAGAGATTATAACAGGTTGAGTGGACTGAAAATGAAATTTGAAAATGAGGGAGAAAGCAGAGAATTTATTTGCATCTCATTTATTCTAATTCATCTTTATAAATTGTTTAGTGAATGAAACAGAGCAAGTTGAAACATGGGGAGCAGGTAGCAGGCAGGGTGGGTGCGGCAGCTGGGACAGCTGGGGCACGAAGCGGTACAGACTGGTGCAGAGCTAACCCGGAGCATGTGCTGCAGCCATCTCCTGAATCCTCAGTTCAGAGTCAAGTGTTACTGAAAGGGATTGATAGTACAGGGGACTCGCCTCTCAAGTACTTATTGGAGCCCAGAGCCCTTCTCTTCAGGACTAAAAGTGTACTTGTAAGAAAGATAGGGACAGGCCTTTTAGTAGGGTCTGAAGTGACAAGGGGTGATGGTTTTAACCTAAAAGAGGGAATATTTAGGCCAGATAGAAGGAAGAAATTTTTTACAGTGAGGATAGTGAAACACTGGCATGGGTTGCCCAGAGAGGTGGTAAATGGCCCATCCCTGGAAATGTTGCACATCAGGTTGTTGGGCCTCTAAGCAATGTGCTGTAGTTGCAGATGTCCCTGCTCACTGCAAGGTGGTCAGACTAGCTGACCTTCAAAGGCCCCTTCTAGCCCAAACCATAGGTAGTGCTGCTACCCATGGCCCCCACCTCTGCTCAACCATGATGTTGGCTCATCACAACAGTAGATGTTGGCCTCTGCACACGTAACTGGGCAGACTTCATTAAGCTGAGACAGGAAGACCTGCACTGTCACCTTTGCATTATCCCACTTAATGTCTGCTACTATTTATGCATGACACGTTCAGTGTCTTGGGGTGGTTTCAGGTGAAGCCTTGATAGGTTTCTCTTCTGAAGAGTTTTTGTTACAGTGCAACATCTTGTAAGTTGCAAGACCTTTACTTGAGACACAAAGGGCCATTTGTTCAGCAGCAGCCAAGGAAAAACCAGATGCACATGTAGGTAGCAGAACAAAGAAAGACGTTGTTAGGCAGTCTTTAGTCATACTTGTAATAGCATTCTTAGTGTTCCCAGGAAGAGTGGGAGTTACTCATTCTGCTTGGGTTTCTATATAATTAATGTGACACTACAATTACATTGTCTGGGTTTGCTTATTTTACAAATGAAAATGAAGTTATTGATTTATCCAAGCAGATGCTTCTTTAGCTCTAGGTGGTGTTTGTGTGCATGCATAGCTCTCATCTCTGTAGACACTAGAAGAACCCTAATACTTCAGTTTTCTACAGCAAAAAGACTGATAACCTGTATAATGTTTTTGAGAAAAGGGAGGATCCTTGGATTTTCCTGCATGCATATTACAGTTGCAGCTACTGCAATGGAGGCTAAAATTCAGTTTGTAATCTTTCTGAAGATTTTTTCTTCTTTTTAGAAAATCTGCATGTCCTTAAACTGGGATCTTTCAGTTGTGTAGTAACCCCTTCATGTCATAGCTAAATGTTTTTGAGAAGTGAAAGATCTTTTCTGCTACCTCAAGAGCTCTGTGAAGGAGAGGGTTCTGATGCATTTCTGACATCACAATTAATCCTACTGGAGTGCGTCCTAGAGTAACCAGTTGAGAATGTAATGTCGTTGAGTTAGGCTTCCCTGGCTTTGTTTCCATTACAATAGGAGACAGAATATTATTTATTTTGCCAATGTATTCTAAAAAACAAACAGTCTTTTCTTTGAACCACAGGAGACATTGTTGCTGGGTTAACCTTTGGGAAAAACCACCGAAAAGAGCTTTTTTCTAATAATTGCTCACTGAGGAAATACAAACTGTTAAAGAGCTAAATTTTATTAATGAGAAGGAAATAAGATAATGAGAGATAATTTGAAATAATTATTTCTTTGCAAACACAAAATCGTATTAATTTAAAATTTGCTTTCTGTAGAACTGAATTCCTACAGAGTTTGTTGGGATGGAAATTCGGTTTAGTCCTACCAGTGAAAATATCTCAGAATAACTTTTATGTCCTCAAAAAGGGCTCAGGGTTAATTTACATATTGTTTGATGTGCAGTTTAATTTTGGATAAGAGAAAACGTTGCTTAATCAAAGCGACTGCAAAATATAAGCTGAAGACCAAATTCCCAGAAACTGATGAATACTTTTTAAGTAGTCATTGCTCTCAAATTATTTCTAATTTAAAGACTTCTACTTTATTAATGATGCATCTACAATTAAATTACTTAAGAAGCTTTATCAGATTACAGCATTAGCCTGAATTCTGTGGCTTAGCCTCCAGTGAATATATTTATGCATCTCTCATTATAGCACTCTCACTAGAAGCCTCTCCATTTGGCATTCTTAATGCTCCTTTGTTTCTGTTTTGCTCTTTTATTTAAAAAAAAAAAAGAAAAAGAAAAAAGAAAAGTTAAAATCTTAAAGAGATCCAGGACTGACACACTTCATGCTGTACTTTCATTTTAAAATTATAACTGAAAAACATGAGGGTAAAAAAAACAAACCAAAACAGAAACCATTAAACTTAATTATTCAACACTTTTGTTTCCTCAAAATGAAAGCTCCATCTTTCTTGGCCTCTATGATCAGGATTTTTAGACAGAAGAAATTAAATCTATCCCAAGTGATGAGGTTGCCAAGGGACCTATTAAATATTTGTAAAGTAAATGAAGATACCATTAAATGAATGAATACATAAGCAGGGTGTTGCAGCTACAGAATCTAAGTGGCTAAGCCTCAATGAAGGCACATTTTAGTACCTTCTATTATTCTTAGAGTCACAGTAGGGAAGAAGTCTAAGAACTGCTGATGGCAGCAGTGGTAAAAGTCCTTCATGCCAAGTAATTCCTTTCTGTGCTAATAATTCGTTTCCCTGCTAACACTTTGCACTTTAAGACCTAGGTGTGCAGTATGTCTGTCTGTTCTGACGCAAAGGAAGGCTTTCTCTGTAAGATGACAGCTCCCCTGTTGCAGGGAGATAGCCCAGTAAAACACTCTGAGAGGTTACATATTTGAATATATGGAGAAGCAGAAAGCAAAAGTCAGTTATCAGGAAGACATCATGGGGGGAAATTGAGTTATCTTTTGCGCTCTTTTCACACCGAAAATACAGGGAGGCATAGTGCCCACTGCTCACTGAGTGCAGCCTTCTTTCATTCCATAGGTGCATGGAAGAAATTTACTATCCATTGATTACGACCGGAACATACGCACAGAAAAAATCTATGATGATCACCGGAAATTTACACTGAGAATAATTTACGACCAGCTAGGACGACCTTTTCTTTGGCTACCTAGCAGTGGCCTGGCTGCTGTCAATGTGTCTTATTTCTTCAATGGGCGCCTGGCTGGGCTGCAGCGCGGTGCCATGAGCGAAAGGACAGACATCGATAAGCAGGGCAGGATCATATCACGCATGTTTGCAGATGGCAAAGTCTGGAGCTACACCTACCTAGAAAAAGTAGGTGATGTTTCAACTTCTGGCAATAGCTACAAAGTACTGTTTGGCTCCCTTTTCAGCTCTATGCGTAACAGACACACAACTGTCTAAAATGTGACATATGCTGGATGTTAAGAATCGCTTTGTACTTGGTCTCAGAGTTCCTTATTTTTCAGTTAGTCAGACAAACTTGACTAATTTCTGATGGGACTTTGTGCATGGTTTGTGTCTTTTGATATTTGCCTGAAAGTGGTTATGCTGCCACATAATGGCATAAACTAACACAATGAACTGTTCATAATTAAGACAAAAAAACGCATGAGTAGACCTGACAAAAGGTTCAGGTAGAAACAGGTAATTCATCTCTAACTGTAATTTATTAAATTAAAATATCATAATGCATTTTCACTTAGCCTAATTAAGACACCTCAATCATAACACTTTTAATAATATAAACCTGCATAGTGTTTTCCCTTTTTCTTCATTGACTCTATTGTTTAAAGCAAAACAGAGCTGATGTTCTCTGCTTAGTTGCTCACGTATTTCACAGTAACAGTTGTGAATTACAGCTGCTAGCAGAAAGATAAATCATGTCATTTATCTAATTCTGTACCTCTCAGGAAAAAAAATCCTACTAAACGGAGGGTAGCTAACAGGTTCTGAACCTTCATGGTCTCTGGAGTGACAGCATATTGATTTCCAAGTAGCAGACCCCAGCACCTGGCAATCTGACAGTATTTCTGAGCAGCTTTGTGTCCCCAGCTCACGTATTTAATTCTCTTTTTATTCAATTAAAATTAGAGCCTCTTCTGCAAACTTTTCTGTTCTTTCATGCCCTCTCAGAGATCAAGTGCTGAAAGCTAGTAACCGTGTATTGAATGTTTTCCCTATAGTCAATGGTGCTGCTGCTTCAGAGTCAACGCCAGTACATCTTTGAGTACGATTCTTCAGACCGGCTTCACGCCGTCACCATGCCCAGCGTTGCTCGGCACAGCATGTCAACTCACACCTCAGTGGGCTACATCAGGAATATTTATAACCCTCCCGAAAGCAACGCCTCCGTGATTTTTGATTACAGTGATGATGGGAGGATCCTGAAGACGTCGTTTTTAGGTACTGGCCGACAAGTCTTCTACAAGTATGGAAAACTGTCTAAATTGTCTGAAATTGTTTATGACAGCACTGCTGTTACTTTTGGATACGATGAAACCACTGGCGTCCTAAAAATGGTGAACTTGCAAAGTGGAGGCTTTTCTTGCACAATTCGCTATCGTAAAATTGGTCCTCTCGTGGACAAACAAATCTACAGGTTCTCTGAAGAAGGTATGGTCAATGCAAGGTTTGACTATACCTATCATGATAACAGCTTTCGAATCGCAAGCATCAAACCCATAATAAGTGAGACACCTCTGCCAGTCGATCTTTACCGTTATGATGAGATTTCTGGCAAAGTAGAGCATTTTGGCAAATTTGGAGTAATTTATTATGATATAAATCAAATTATTACTACGGCAGTTATGACACTGAGCAAGCACTTTGATACCCATGGGCGCATTAAAGAGGTTCAGTATGAAATGTTCAGATCCCTGATGTACTGGATGACTGTACAATATGACAGCATGGGAAGGGTCACTAAAAGAGAACTGAAACTTGGTCCATACGCCAACACAACCAAGTACACCTATGACTACGATGGCGACGGGCAACTGCAAAGCGTAGCAGTAAACGACAGGCCAACCTGGCGTTACAGTTACGATCTGAATGGAAACCTTCATCTGCTGAATCCCGGAAACAGTGTCCGGCTGATGCCTCTGCGCTATGACCTGAGAGACAGGATAACACGCCTAGGTGACATACCCTACAAAATTGATGATGATGGATTCCTGTGTCAGCGAGGCTCAGATGTATTCGAGTACAACTCCAAAGGACTCTTAATAAGAGCTTACAACAAAGCAAATGGGTGGAGTGTTCAGTACCGTTATGATGGGCTCGGACGAAGGGCTTCCTGTAAGACTAACCTGGGGCATCATTTACAATACTTTTATGCTGATCTTCATAATCCAACAAGGGTAACTCATGTCTACAATCATTCCAATTCAGAAATTACCTCTTTGTACTATGATCTGCAAGGCCACCTGTTTGCAATGGAGAGTAGCAGCGGAGAAGAATATTACGTGGCCTCTGATAACACCGGGACTCCATTAGCTGTCTTCAGCATCAATGGCCTCATGATCAAACAGCTTCAGTACACAGCATATGGGGAGATTTATTATGATTCTAACCCTGATTTCCAGCTAGTTATTGGTTTCCATGGAGGGCTGTATGATCCTTTAACCAAACTCGTCCATTTCACCCAAAGGGATTATGATGTTCTAGCGGGCCGCTGGACATCTCCTGATTACACCATGTGGAAAAACATTGGTAAAGAACCCGCTCCTTTCAATCTCTACATGTTCAAGAGTAACAACCCTCTCAGCAATGAACTGGATCTAAAGAATTATGTAACAGGTGAGACTTCACTACATTTTTTTACAAGTAGCACTACAGTTTTGGAAGCTGATTTGGGAGAGAAATCAGACTTCCTTCCTTAGCTACCTATCTGCTGAGCCTCCTGTAAAGGTTGGGCCTTTTTCCTTTTTGAGCTGGCTAGCCCTGCTTCTTTGATAATGTTTCTCTCTGAATGAAGAGCACCAAATGAAAAAACACAATAAATTATGGAGGAGAGAAAAGAAAATACTAAAATTACCCAAGTATTCAGTTTCAGCAGGGCCATAGTGCTGCTGTTTCTGTTGAACTAGTGCAGTACAAAGATCTGTTTATTCCAATTCTGTGTAAAGAAAAGTGAAGTCACCTACAGTAGTCACTGGTATGTTAGTTACAAAATCAGGAACCAGAACTGTTCAGCATCTCCTCCCTTCGGGGCTACTTTTCAAATTAACTGCTGACTGAGCCCACAGGCACACTATGAATTAGCACGAAGAATGGATCTAATTAAACCTCATTTTCCCATTTAACTTTTAATATGCAAACAATATTTAGTCTTTAAAACAAAAAACTTGATACTTTAAAAAATTAATTCCTTCTTAAAGACTCTGGAATGTTAGAGCTAAGAAAAACAATAAAGAGGTTTTGATCACATAGGTTAGAATTGGGTAAAGCTTGTAACCTCTTCATAATTAGTTGTAATTTTTCACTTAGTAAGATCACACAGTGCTTGAACTAGCTGCTGGCGCTTTCTAAAAAGAAAGGTAATTAATGTCTTCAGGAAAAGCTTTTTTTTTTTTGTAGAATTGAATATGTAGTATACAATCATTAGAGCAGGGATATAATTTTTTAAAAGGAGCTATCTTAATTTTAGCATTCCCTTGAATTTCAATAAAACTCTGTGTTTCTTCCAAAGAAAATCATAGCCAGCTTCATTAAAACATAGGAACCTAATTTTATGTGGAATACAACACAGGTTTTACTCTAGCTACTTTGCAACTGGAAGATAGTAACATTTGTATATGTTAAGGTGAAAATACTGAAATTACCTTGGGATAAAATTCTGTTGCCCTAAAATAAAGAAATCCTAATTTTATTCACTACTGTTTGAATTAGATTTTCAGTGTCATCCTATGATATTTTGCTGTGTTCTGAAATTGTACTAATTTAATTTATCCATCTATTGCATAAAATCTAGAGTGAGAGATTGCATTTTAGTGTAACACACCTTCTAGTCTGTAAAAATACTTAATTGGTGATGAAAATATTTGTTGGTGAATGGACTAAACAGGTTAGCTTGGAAAAGAAGTGATTATGGTGGCACCTTACTTGCCATAGTTCAAAACACACACAAACACGAAACCAAAAAACATTTCCCCATCCCAGTCCATTCTTTGTTAACCCCGTTTTTTTGCTGAAAGAGAATTTCTATAGCAAGTGCAGTGCTGCAAAGCAAAACAGTAACTTCCTCCTCTTTTGTGTTTTTGATTGGTTGGTTGCTTTGGTTTGGTTTAGTTGACTGATTTGGGTTAGGAGTTTTTTGGGGTTTTTTTGTGGAATTAGGGCAGCTGAAGTGAGTTTTGAAGGAGACTGCTTATACCACAAAATAAATTGAAGCCTTATAAAGGAGTAGCCCTGTGCTGTCCAAAGCTAGAGTTAAAATATGGTAGGCACTATGTGGTGGGGGATACATGCACACACCTTGATAGAAGCAGAGCATTTTACTACTTACTTAGTGTCAATATGGCTAAGGAAAGAAGACTTCTGCTGCCAATTGTGTACATCCAAAAAGTACTACACTTTTTATGATGTAACATTACCTATGCTAAAAAATTTGGGCAAAGAGGGTTTGCAAGAGCAAGGAAATGTGCTGTGGCAGAGCATGCCCTGGAGGCCTGTATGCAGAGGCATGTGGGTGGGCAGCAAGCAGAGCCCACTGGGCACCCACCTGCTGCAGACGTCATTCTTGGAGTGGTCTACATTCAGCCAGTGCCCCTTGCATCGAGAGTGTCTTGCCACAGCCATGCCTCTTCAAACATGGAGATCAGCTTCATATGGAGTGGCAGTAGCAGCAATCAGAAGCCATTGTAAGCCAGTGAGGAGAATAGGCCACTGGGAAAGACAGGAGAGAGATTTTTAAACAAAAATGACCATGAAAATAGTTCCAAATCAAATGAGAAGTGCCCATGCTCCCACACTGCTTCTTAGCTCCATAACAGCCAGAAAAGAGAAGCAGCAGGAAACAGAAATGTAAAACAGAATCATGAGGGGTTTTTTGGTTAAAAACATTTTGATAACTAAAATGCATAATTAGCTGCTAATACCTGCTGAGTGAGAATTACTGTTATTAATTGTCTTCATATATAGATGAAAAAGCTGAAGTTTCACTGGTTGAACCCAGATCTGGAACTTCCCGAGGCTCACCCCAGAGCTGAGCTGTAACCCTCCAATGCAGCTTCAGAAAAGTACTGTTCTGGGCCTGGGGGGTCGGGGAGGATGTTCATAGTGCTTAAATTTAGATATCTGAATTACAAGTCTAGCTTCTCACTGCATTTAACAGAACCTCCTGAGATCTGATGACAGTTAATAGAAGTAGGACATAGAAAAGAGGAGCCATGTATTCCCCTAAACATCTTTGCAGATGTTTTTAGGACTGCTAACATACTAAACCAACATTTTACAGCACAGTTCATAGTCTACAGTGGACAGAAAAAATGTTTGGATAATCCTTGTGGTGTAATGGAAAAACAATGACAGAGGCCATATATCTGAGATGAACTATTTAGGGTAAATTTAAAGCACCCACATACGGTGAGTTGCTACAATTCTATAAAGTGCCACACTGCATAGAAATGATGAGTTCCATTGCTACTTGAAATTAAGGAGGTCAAAGATGGAGTTCCTAAATTATTTTTTGTATTTATTACACATACTCATTTCTCACTTGTCTGCTTACAGATGTCAAAAGCTGGTTGGTGATGTTTGGGTTTCAACTTAGCAACATTATTCCTGGTTTCCCTAGAGCAAAAATGTACTTTGTGTCACCACCATACGAGTTGTCTGAGAGTCAAGCCTGTGAAAATGGACAGGTAGGCAGAAATATTAAATTCTTTTTCTCTACAGATTTGCCTCTCTCTATGAATAGAGCTGCTGGCTTTTCTGTAGTCCTAACAGAAGGCCAAGTATTTATTTCAGTGCAAAATGAAGTGAGTATAGCTAGATTTTATACTAATGAACATATGTCTTTCTTGCCAGCCTTCGTTGTTATCATAATTACAGTGTCATTAGTTTGTCTTTTATTGAGTTCTTCCTTGATTAACAAGTTGTAACTCGATTAACTTGATTAGCAATGACAAAGGGAGACTTTGTCAGGGTAATTTATCATCTGTTGTACCTTGGGTAAAACCATCCTAATAACATATGTATTGCAGTAAACTTAGGTCTGTACTTGCAGCACTTGCTAAGAAATGCTTCTCTCACCCTCTAACAGGATTTCTCATCATTTTTTGCCTGACTCTTTTGATAGATAGTGTTGGTCTCTGAAATGAGTATTTGCAGATCTGTATCTTCTTTGGTGTTTTCTTGTTTTGTTTTGCTTTCCCCAGCTAATTACAGGAGTTCAGCAGACGACAGAAAGACACAACCAAGCTTTCATGGCTCTGGAGGGACAGGTGATATCTAAAAGATTACATGCCAGTATTAGAGAAAAAGCAGGTCACTGGTTTGCAACAACCACTCCTATCATTGGGAAAGGAATCATGTTTGCTGTGAAGGAAGGCCGTGTAACCACTGGCATTTCCAGCATAGCCACAGACGATAGCAGAAAGATTGCCTCTGTCCTTAACAGTGCTCACTACCTGGAAAAAATGCACTACAGCATCGAGGGGAAGGATACCCACTACTTTGTCAAGATAGGCTCGGCTGACAGTGACCTTGTCACCCTCGCCATGACCAGTGGGAGAAAGGTCCTGGACAGCGGAGTCAACGTCACGGTCTCACAGCCCACTCTCCTGGTCAATGGGAGGACTCGAAGGTTTACAAATATTGAGTTTCAGTATTCCACCCTGCTGATCAACATCCGCTACGGACTGACCCCCGACACGCTGGATGAGGAGAAGGCAAGAGTGTTAGACCAGGCTCGGCAGCGAGCCCTGGGATCAGCCTGGGCCAAAGAGCAGCAGAAGGCACGGGATGGCCGGGAAGGCAGCCGCGTATGGACAGACGGAGAGAAGCAGCAGCTTCTGAACACAGGAAGGGTTCAAGGTTACGAGGGATATTATGTCCTGCCTGTGGAGCAGTACCCAGAGCTAGCAGACAGTAGCAGCAACATCCAGTTTTTAAGACAGAATGAAATGGGAAAGAGGTAACAAATTAACCTGCTGTCATCCTTTGCTGGATGAATCAGTAGTCGTAACTGTTATCTCCTCTCCTAAGGAGATGAAGACCTAAATGGGGGCACTAGGCTGAGCTACTCTGGGATAGAAAGTGGCAAAAAAGCTCATATTTTTTGAGTTAAATGCTACTGTTCAAGTGATTAAAAACCACATCCTGAAGTGGACTAAAGCCAGACTGAAAACTCTAACCATACAAATTAAAAAGTACCCCTGAAATATTACCCACTTGTTCTGGGTCTAAAGAAAAACAAAAAGAAGGCCTCGTATTGTATTACCTCACTCCATTCACATGTGAGCAAACTAAGAAATCCAAGTGGGCCACTTTCACTAACCAGCTGATGAAACACAGATGATTCAGACTGCTTGTTTGATAAATATCCAAGAGGTTTTCATTTAAAGCAAAATACAGGTGCATTTAAAACATGACTTTGGGGTGATTTGTGTGCAGCAACTGGAGGACAATGAGAATGCAAGTGAGAGCGCACTGGAAATAGTAAAGAAAAAAATATATTTAAAAGTAACAAAACCACACTTGCACTCTGACCCTCCACTTGTCTGGCCTGAGGCTTAACTTATTCAAAGAGGGCAGAGTGTAAAGTTACATTCAAAATGGTGGCTATAAATCACTACAAATAAATCTCATACTCTGTTTGTCTTTGAAGATTTCCATTGTGGACAGTATAACACAGTTACAGGGTGTAGTCTGTTTAGATTCAGTAGTTTGTTGGTATCAGTTCCAGTAGAGCTGTGGGCATTGTGTTACACTATTGCAAATGGGCACCACGTCAGATCACCCTGTACATACATCAGCCAGAAGGCACAATCACTGTTTCAGATTTAAAAATTATTAGTGTGTTTGTTTGGTCGAGAAACTGAGACAATCACATTACAGTCACCAGAAGAGGAAAAAAAAAAAAAAAAAAAAAAAAAAAAGAGGAAAAAAAAAGTCTAATAAGAACTTTGGTACAAGAACTTTTTTGTAATATACATGTATGAATTGTTCATTGAGTTTTTATATTAATTTTAATTTGCTGCTAAGCAAAGACTAGAGACAGGCAAAGATAATTTATGGCAAAGTGTTTAAATTGTTTATACATAAATAAAGTCTCTAAAACTCCTGTGAATGACCTGTCTTCCATTGTGAAATCTTTTTAAAATGAAAAACTGTTAGTGTCTCACTGTCACCTAATGCATGGCATTTGTTGCTGCAGTACCATGGATAATACAGAAGGCTGGTCCTTTGATCTCTAGGTAAGCATATACATCACCCAAAACTGTTCAGAACACAGCAGAAAGCTGGTAAATGTTGTAGAAATTCCTTCTCTGCCCCTCATGAGTAACAGCTCTCAAACTGACATGTTTTAGTCTTGGAAGTAGCTTAACTGCACTAAAGTAACATCCAAACAGTTGGAAAATGCAGTAACATGATATTAACTGGCACATGGAAGGTTGTGCTGTGAGTCAGGAAGTCTCCATGAGATCTGTCTTCTTTGGGAGATTGCTTATTTCTACCACATTTAAAAATTGGAGGTAAGATCAAAGAGCCTCTCTTAAGCAAACACTCACTCTTGATGATGTTAAAAGGGAACCATCCATCAACCAGAGCCCTGCTGCTTTTATCTCATTTAAGTATGTAGCTAGGGAGTTCCACTTAATTTTGAGAACAGTTTTGCTTTTGGGGTTACAAATGAGGTTTTTAATGATTCATGATATCGACTGAGATGCTTGGGTTGATTATGGGCATTAATTCACTCTGAGACATTTTAACAGCAGAACAGTTCAGTGCCTATGTTGTGTAACACCTCTAGCACTCAAAGTGCATCAAATTTTTGCTGTGCAAACAGGAGGCATCTTGTCTGATCAGAGCATTAGAGCTGTGTTTGCCCTATGCAGCACACATACTGGAACCCCAAGCCCTGGAACCTCAAGCCCTGTTCCTGATGCTGGGTAAGTTTTCACATAAAGTCCTATATGGCCATCAATGCAGATGTTTTTTCTGTGCTGATGGACGAAGTGCTGTTCTGTTATCAGACTCTTTACAAGTGAAACATCTTAATGCAATACTGGGGTTTTTTTGTTGGGTTTTTTTTTTTCCTAATAGATGCATAAAACATGAAATCACAGGGCAGAGATATTTTTCATTAGCACACCTTCTCTGGATTACCATTGCCCCATACTGGAAAGCTTCTTAGGTCATTTTTTTAATGGATTTTTTTTCATGCAATTGAAAGTGTTGAAATGAGAACCTGTTGCACAGGCCCTCATGTCTTTTATTCTGTTACTGTTCTCCTAAATCTGAAACTCTCTAGACTCAGAGATTCTCCTACTTCAAAAGGAAGCTTAGTTAAATGAAAAGTGGAGCTCCCTTTTCAATATAAATCACTAAGGGAGAAGGTTTTGCTTGGGATGTACTCCCTACCTGGCTTCTTCCCAGATAATGTATGTATCCTCAGGATGTTCTTAAATACAACTTTTTAAAAGTGGTCCAGCTATAAACACTCAGCAGAGACCATTTATCCAAGGCCAGCTATGGTTTCCAAAGTCAGTGTGTGACTCTGTGCCATGGAAAGCCCCAGCAATACACTCAAGCTCTTAGATCCAATCAGATACTGTGGTGGACCTGACCGAAGTCATTCCCAGCCTCAGCTCTCACCTCTGCTTCAGTACTTTCTTCATGTTTCCATAGAGATTCCTTGCAGCATTTAGCAGTTGTGTCTACATGGACATGCTTGTGCCCCATCCTTTTGGCACAGAAACCTTAATATGTCCAGTTACGTAGAAGTCCCTTGTGTGCTGCATCCAAGAGATTGCAGACTTACTGTGTTCTGTAATTATGACAAAAGGCTAGATGCTCTTGTGCCTAGAAAAATCAGCATAGTCTATTAGAGGCTATGCTAAAGAGCTTTTCACTTAACAAATGGTGGCTATAACTGGACTGACATAGCCATGGCCAACCGCTTACAGCTCCTCTCCTGTAGTCCCATCTGAGTTTCCCCTCTTTCTGCAGCACCCCCTTTCCTTGCTCAAACTGCTATCTCCTGTTCCTCTTAAAGCTCTTGCTTTTCCTGTCTCCTCTTTGCTACACATTTCCATATGGAATAGGTGATTAACCTAAAGAAATGTCCAGGAGACCTGAACTGGGATCCTTCTTAAGGGAGAGTAGTTAAGTGGTGGCTTTAATAGTGGCATTGTGGCTGTGTCCCCAGCAGCACTGTGACCAGGATGGGCTGAGGGCAGCCATGTAAGGACCTGGCCTGAGAAGCACTTGTCATTGTGGGAAGGTGCAACACATGAGCCCAGGCCAGCTCAAGAGCTTCAAATGTAAGTTTGCCCTTCTACCTCAAGCACACACTGTGGTGTCTGCAGAGCAAATACAAATGCAAGTTTCTGTTTGAAGCTAAAACCAGGTGTAGGATCAGTATTAGAGTACTTTTCTGTTTTTCCTATTGGATTGCTGTAACTGAAGGAATTTTGTATTTGTAACTCTGCACTTCAGTTTGAAAATACTATTTTGCTTCCTGACTTAGTCCAAAGTCTAGGACTTGGCTGTCAGCATAGGCATGAGTCTCAGCACACCCCACCACTGGTGTCTTGCCTCTCAAGGTTGCATGCCATGGCATTTTAGCCACATGATGTCACTTCTGCCCATGAGATGCTCAGAGGCTCCTGCCTTTGCCTCCTTGCAATGTCCTGCCCATGACAGTCCCCACCAATGCCATGTTAGCTTTCTTTAGTGTCCTTGTGTGTCCCAAATAAAGGCACCAGCAAAAGCTTCTCTTAAAACTGGGCCAGGCCAAGGGATCCACAATACCCTCATGGGAACAAATGGGAATGAAGCATTTAGGAGGTTTGTTTGTGGTTTTTTTTTTTTATTTGCTACCTGGAGTTCAAGGTGTGACACAAGCATACACACTGGGTTCTGAGACTGCTCAAAGACAGTCTGAAACCTGCATAGGAGCCTGGCTCTGGAAGTGTTATTTTTCACCTCACATCCCTTGGGTAATGTAGCCTTGAAGAAGTTTCCTGCCAGAAACTAACTCACCAACAGCTTTTTGCCTCTGTAATATTCTGTGTAAGCCCCTGATCTCCCTGTAGCCCAGGTTCATTGTGCTACAAGAGCAGAGAGCTAGATACCCCTCCATCTGCCCCAGACATGGCCATACTGCCTCCTCCCAAGGCTCTCTCATGTTTGCTGGTCAGGAGTTTTCTGAGCAAACAAGCATCAGCCTTCCCTGGAAATCCAAGAAAACCACATCAGAACAGAGAACATTAACTGCTTTGTGCTGTGACTTCTGTCAGGTTTACCCTTTTGCCAATGGTTTTGCAAACACTTAAGTACTCAGTGATGACTGAATAGGAGAATGTTTGCCATTCAGCTTTGAGCCTATAGCCACAGGAAAATCAAAGGATAAAGCTTGTGTCACCCTGTTGCACTATCTGTGTTCATCTGGTGATCTTGCATGAGAATATGTTAAGGGCAGTCATAAACTCAGGTGCCCTGTGCATTTGTTCAAAGATAAGAACAAATACAAGCAGGGTGTCTGCACCACTCCAGTGTTAAGCAGGAGACCCTTAATCTCAGTAAATACAGATCTGATCTAGAAGACAAGACCTTCTATAGCTATCTTTTTTTCTCCAAAGAGAACTAAGAGTAGACATTCCTGACAATTTTCAGTGTGGGAATAGGGCTTTACTACGCAGCTGTAGAGTGCAACAGGCTTCCTGGTTTTAGCTAAGTGAGGTAATGAAGAGGTGCCAGAACACCTGCACCCCCAAGTTTTTCTGCAAACAAGAAGAGTTCCTTCTCAAGCTCTTCAGGTACAGCCTGCAGCATAAAGGTTTCTTTTTTACAAGACTGTTTAGTTTAAACCTTTCTCATTTGAAATCTGCCACTCTAATCAGACTCACTTCTTGTAACAAAGCATGCAAAATTAATAATCTATATTAATTTTTATGTCCAGGTGAAGATTGCTAATAACTATGAAAACTGTTTATCAACATGAAATCTCAACAGAAAACCTACTTACAATGTTCAAAATGCAGGATTTGGATACTTACACACACAGGGAACAGGCAAAACTAGAACACTTTAAGAAATAAGTAGCAAATGCAAACATTAACACTGGAAAGAGGTTCTTAGTTTCAAATAAACCTTTTGCCCACCAGGGAACTCGAGCAGCTCCTTTCTGTTACTAAGGCAGAAAGGCACAACAGAATCTAGTTACAGAATTTCTTAGAGAGAGGCTCTGAAATAGTTACTCACAAAATAGTATCAGACAGTACCCAAAGCTCAAAGGGAGCTCTGTTGGTATCTTGGAAGGTCACTGCAGGCAGAGCATGTGGCCGAGCAGAGCAGGTGGCTGAGCAAAGCAGGCAAATCAAAAGTAAAAGTGAAAAAGCAGGAAAGCCTGTGGCAGAAGCCTATTTATTGATTGCCCGAATGTAAATGGCCACTGTGGCCACACAAACTCACCAGTCAGAATGGCACTTTGCCAAACCTGACCATATTAGGTGAAGTCGAGAGCTTGCTTGCCTTACTTGGAAGGAACAAGTCTGGGCAAGTCTTGGACCCTGGGAATCTCCAAACCTTTTTTCTTCTTCCTGTGCTCTGCTTCCTCCCCCCCAGCAGAGGGAAGGGACCATGGGATTATGCCTGGGCAAGCCAGGACACTGATCTTCCACAACACTTCTGTACTTCAGTGGCATCAAGTACTGATGGCTGTGTGTGCACAGAAGAGTTTAAGACACCATGTGCCTTAGTACAGTTGCTGAAGCAGCAGCAAAAGACATTTTACTCTCCAGATGTCTGAATTAGCAGATAGAGCCTTACAGTTACTTTCAACCCATAGAATCAGTCAGGGTTGGAAGGCACCACAAGGATAATGGAGTTCCAACCCCCTTGCCATGGGCAGGGACACTCTACCCTAGATTAGGCTGAGCCTCATCCAGCCTGGCCTTAAACACCTCCAGGGATGGGGCCTCAACCACCTCCCTGGGCAGCCCAAGCCAGAGTCTCACCACTCTCATGCTCAACAACTTCCTCCTGACGTCCAGTCTGAATCTCCCCACCTCCAGCTTTGCTCCATTTCCCCTAGTCCTGTCACTACCTGAGAGCCTAAAAAGTCCCTCTCCAGCTTTTTTGTAGGCCCCCTTCAGATACTGGAAGGCCACAATAAGGTCACCTCAGAGCCTCCTCCAGACTGAACAGCCCAAATTCTTTCAGTCTGTCCTCACAGGAGAGTTGCTGCAGCCTTCTGATCATCCTCGCCCTTCTCTGGACATGTTCCAGCATGTCCACATCCCTCTTGTAATAGGGACTCCAGAACTGGATGCAGCCCATGGAAAAGAATGAAAGTGTGCTGGCAGGTATCAGTATAACATAGGCAATATATGCTGTCAGTGCTTGCTTAGGTTCCATAATATCCAAATAATTCTCTCTCCCTTGCCATGTATGTCTGCCATCTCCCTAATAAATGGTGGATTTTGTTTTTGTTTTGGTTTTTTTGGCAAAGCTTTAACAGGACTAAGATCTCTAGAGGCAAATACTGTCAAACTCTCCTGTGTTGATAAAACCTTTGCTGCACCTGCCTAACCCAATGCAGGGGTGCTGGGAAATTGCAGTCACAAACCATGTCTGTCTACAGCAGTAGCTGCAGCCCTGGGTGATTACTTGAGCTGCAAGGCAGAGCAAGTGGCATTTAACAAGCAGGCCAGACTCAGTCACACAACAATCATCACAACATGATCTGCAGGCCCTCACAGCTGGACACATCACACTAATGGCCTAGGCTGGCAATTTTAATTGCAACCTTCCCACCATCACCAAAAATAAACAACCAAGAGGTGGAAACACCACTGTGACATGCTCAGGGACCTGAGTCAGGCATTCAGCCAGATGACCCAAGCAAGGAAACAGCTTGGCAAAGAAGGCAGGGACTCCACACTGACACCCACACATTGTTTGGGTGACTGCCTGTGAACACTTTGTCTGCTTCCAGTCAGCCACTGCAACCATTGGCCCCAAGAGCCACTTCTTAACCTGGGGAATGTGGATTTTGCTTCAAGGCAAGAATCAGTGCCCCAGCAGATGCCTTGCACCTACTGACATGAAGCTCAGCAGGTACCACTGACCCTACCCAGACTTCCCGATGCCTCCGGTGGCAAGAGTGGGCTGTTCCTTTCCCCAGAACTTCTGCAGTAGCTCTTCAAAATAGGTACCTAATGTAACAGGCTGGGCTTGCTCTGATTTTCTTGTTTGTTAAAGTATCTGTGGAATGTCTTATCCTCTACTGAGGATTTAATGCTTCGGGAGTTACAATCAGGCTACTTCTGTGCTACTTCTGAGCCAAGGAGGAGGGGGAAAAAAAAAGAAAGACAGAATGAAAAAAAAGTAATAGAGCAAAATATGGTAACAACACCATGGGAGCGAGCTGTGTGCCAGCTTTCCAAGAGAAGCAAGTGAATGCAGCCAATTTATAAATCCTTAACAAATAGGATTTACAATGGAAGTGGCAGTTAAAAGCCATCATGAGTACAGAAGGTGGCAGACAGTATTCTATAACACTGTCTATACTGGGCTACAGCAGCTCAGTGGCATTGCTATTGGAGAAATTATATTTACAGAAGTTTTACATCTTTAGATGACAGCTTCTGGCAGGCTTTAGCTTAATTTTGTGGTTCTGTATACAAAGCTGCCAGAAAAATTGTGTTGGCTGCATTACTGCTTATTCTGCCTAAGCCCAGGCCTTGTGACTGGTTCAAATACCTCTCTCTTCCCAAACTTTATTAACTGAAGCAATCATGTAAATAAAATATTAAGAAACAGTGCTATAAATCGGTAGTTTATCTTCATTTTCTGTGATCAGCAACAGTCATGACTAAATAGTCTCAATAAGTCAGAGTTAGTCATCTGTCAAAAGTTATTCCTAGAGATAAAAACCAAACAAACAAACAAAAGCAAACAAAAAACCCCACAAAACAGGTTCTTGTTTCTGCAGTGGTATATTCAAATAATTCTTTATCTTCATGCTTTGGTATCTGCCTGGATGGGGAAGGCAAAGCCATTAAAAAGCCTGTCACTAAGCATCTGAGATGAGTTTTCACATCTGACACAGCACAGGGCCCTTATTAAAAAGCAAGGGGTACTGAGAGTAGAAGCTGATGGAGGGCTTCGATTCAACCCCTTTCTTTAGGTTTTACAGAATGACAAGACAGGTGAGGCTAAACCCATTGCTAAGAGCAAGGGCTCAGAACCATCTCCAGATGGTTTTTAAATATATTGAAGGATGGAGACCCCCAGCTCTCTGGGTAACTTGTTACAGTGCTCAGTCGCTTTTACAGTAAAATTAGTATATTTATTAGTATATTAGTATATAAAATTAGTATATATAGTATATTATATTTTATCATAATTTTATGTGTTTCTACCTGTTCCTGTTGCCTCTTGTCCTGCCATAGAGCATCACTGGGATGACCCTGGCTCCTTCTTTGTTGTTCCACCCCTGTGGTGGTTTGGGAGTTCCCTGTCCCCTCCCCCCCGCTGGCTGTGAAATTGCCCAGGCTAGACTGAGCCGGTTGGAAGTTAAGGAATGAAGTTTTATATTCACAGCTCAACACAATGCACAAGCAGATATTTACAATGTATTACAGCTATTTACAGATATATACAATAACAAGGTAATACAGAAACACCACACCCCTCCCAGAGATCAGAGTCCCTTCCCCATCTTATCTCACTATCTGTCATATGTACCAGATAAGCAAGGTAGATTGGACAGGGGGGGTTAGTAGCAGGAAACTGGTTAATGAAGTTACACAGATACAGCTAAGAAGGCAGGGAGAGAGATGCAGCAGTGAGCGTGGCTCAAACAGCTCTGAGTTATCTGTGTTTTGGTTCTAACTCTTACACCATCTCAGTAAACCTATGAGAGGAGTAGAATCAAATTTTGTTTCCCTTTCTCAGCCTATAATCTAATTTCTCTTTAAAATCCTCCAATTAGTTCAAACCAGCACACACCCCTCAGACATTCTTACAGGTAAGATACACCCTGAGCCACCTCCTCTCCAAGCTGAGCAGTCCAAGTTCTCTGTCTTCTCCTCCTATATCAGATGCTTCAGTCCTTTAATCATTTTCGTGACCATTTGCTGGGCTCTCTCCAGCATGTCCATATTGGCCTTACACATTGTGACCCAGCACTGCAGGTATGTCTCAGCAGTGCTGAGCAGCTGGGAAGGATCCACCTCCTCAACCTGCTGCAGATGCTCTGCAACCCAAGCTGGTGACGGGCTGCTAGCCACAAAGAAGCATTGCTGCCTCATCGTCAACTTCTTGTTCCCCTGGGCCCTTTTTTGTACTAGTGCTTGGAGTTGTGCCTTCCCAGATGAAAGACTCTGCACTTCCCTTTGCTGATATTCATGAGATTTCTCTCAGCCCCTTTCTCCAGCCTGTCCCCCTGGACAGCAGAAGACCCTCTGGTTTATTGGCCACTCTACCCAGAAATTCCCTCAATTGCCATGAGCCTTGAACGATGGCCTGGTAGTGCCATCTGCCAGGGCTCGCAGCTATTCTGTAGACTTAGAATCATAGAATGGTTTAGGTTGGAAGAGACCTCAAAGATTATCCAGTTCCAACCCCCCTGTGCCACAGGCAGGGACACCTCCCACTAGATTAGGTCACTCAAGGCCTCATCCAGCCTGGCCTTGAACACCTCCAGGGAGGGAGCAGCCACAACCTCCCTGGGCAACCTGTTCCAGTGCCTCACCACCCTCACCGTGAAGAATTTCTTCCTAACATCCCGTTCAAATCTCCCCTCCACCAATTTGAACCCATTCCCCCTCGTCCTGTCATTACAAGACCTTGTGAACAGTCCCTCCCCAGCCCTCCTGTAGGCCCCGCTCAGATACTGGTAGGTTGCTATAAGGTCTCCTCGAAGCTTTCTCTTCTCCAGGCTGAAAATCCCCAACTCTCTCAGCCTGTCCTCACAGCAGACTTGTCCACATCCCATTTGCTGCTCACTTACCTGATCTTTCTTCACCGAAGGTAAGTCCTTGCTGCTCCAGACTGTCCCCCTGGGTGAGCTGAAGGCAGATCGTCACCGGGAAAGCACAGAGGCCATGAGGGCATTGAGTATCTCAGCCTCTTCTGTGCCACCAAGTCTGCCACTGCAGCCGAGCACGGAGCTGCACCACCACACTGAGCTTTACGAAAACACCAAGTACCTGTTGTGCTGCCCGGTGCTAACTCTCACACACAATTACAGAAAGCAGCTGCAGCTGTGGTGGTGGCCAGGGCCCCGCTCAGCACCTGTGTGCTCAGCACCCCCCTTCAGCCCTGTGGCCTGGCCCTGCTCAGCACCTGTGTGCTCAGCACCCCCTTCAGCCCTGTGGCCTTCTCTGTTCACACCTGGGCTCAGAAGCGAGGCCTCAGACACTGCCAGGCAGCACTGAGCACCAGCAGACAGTGGTGCTGGGCACTGCTGTGCAACACGGCTGCACACTGCCGTTCTCCCCTCAGCCCCAGTACTTTTCACAAGGCTTCACACAGGTGAAGGCAAATGATTTGCCTTGGTCACTTTGGTATTGAGTATGTCACCGATGTGAGGTGTCTGTTTGCTCAGGAGTTGGGCCTAGTTTGCACTTTGTGCCTCCAGCTCCCTCCCAACCCCTGCTCCCAGCAGCAAATCTTCCTACTGCTCCACCCAGGACTGGGTCTGAGGTGTGAGAGGTACAGGCAGGAGATAAAGCTGCTGTGCCTGTGGTCATCAGAAGAAGGCTGAGAGGAAAGCTGGATGGCAGCCATTCCACCAGCACAGCTACATGCTGACTTTAGTTGGATGAGAGTGAGCAGCAGCTACAGACAAGCATTTGGCTTAGCAAATCCTGGAGTAAGTGTTCTTTACAGTCTAGCCACTTCTTTAGTGTTTTCTAAGTGAAACGAAGCTTCTTTAAGTGGAGTGTTGTTTCTTCAGCGTCTGGTTTATGTAGTAAAGTAACTAGGTGGGATTTACTGGATGTTTGTCTTTCTTTGCTTGCTGCTGGCCTGTGGCTGATGTGTGCTGGACAGGAAAACAGCTCTGACTGCGTGAGGGCTGCAGACATTCATCCAGCAGCACCATTGCTGCTGCACTGCCATGCAGCCCTTCTGGTTGTCACCCCTGCCCCATGCAGCACACAGAATAACTACCTGCTGCACTGCAGGTACCAGCACCAGCCTCTGATTGTCATGGCTGACCAAAACTGTGTGCTGCTGAGCAGGTTAGATGCATGGAGATAGGAAGGGAAAGCCTTGAACAACTTGCTCCTGTCTTCATGGTACTCTGTCCTTTACTGGTGCAAGAGGCCTTGCTCCCTCTGGAACCTGCCATGCCACAGACAGCAATGTCACTTCATGGCCGGCATGTCCCTGCACTGTTCCTGACATGCTGCTGGACGGATTGCCAAGGCAGCAGGACAGACTGCTGAGCTTCTTGGCTCTTCTCCCATGCTTACCTTGATGAGCAGCAGCTGGCTAATGAGAGCCTTGGTGTCCCTCACCTAATTGGAGAAATGATGACACCTGTCTTTTCACCATTCATTGCTATAAGCTGCTGCCCTCAACTACTCCTCTGAAACTGTTCCTTAAGGCTAATGGAAGGCAGAGGTTTTGCAGCACCTCATGCTAGACACAGAAATCCCACCTGCAGGCCCTGCTGTTGCTCTCCTAGAGTCAAATGAACCCCAACAGATCTGCAGATTAGAAACATGATGCACATTGACAAACTAAATATGTTTTGCCCCACTTGTCCTGGATGTTGCTATCCCAGTGGTGCTTGGCTAGCTTGTTTTGATGGAGCATGATGATGGCACTGTGGTGTTTTTACAGCTCAAGAAGGATTACTGGTATTGGCTAACATGGACAAGTTTGATTTTACAAGCCTGTGCACACGCAGGCTAGTCCTTCCTTGTGTGCAGTGGAAGGCACAGGCCACACTTGATAAGGACAAGAACTAGCCATGCTGTGTCCTGTGCACACTCCACCATTCCACTGCACTTCCCTGGAACACTCACATAAGGTTAGGTGACTAGGTTTGGGTGTCACAAGTAATACAAAAGATCATATTTTCAGGCCAGAAGGGTGGAGTGCTGTGGCAGCTCTGTGACTGGTGGGATGACACATAATCATGAGAAACCTGCTTATGGCACAAGCATAACATTTAGTACCAATTGCTATTTTTACCAGACCATTATTTCTCAAACTAGTTAATTTTTCTGTCATATATGTTCTCCCTGGCAGGTTGATAGAAATTTTTGAACTTTCTAATAACTAAGAGCGACTGCTTGCTTGATTCTGCCTCCCCCTACGGCTTCAGAGCTAGCTGCTAAGGGCAGACCTGTCTCCCTCTTGGCTGAGGGATCTGAGCCCTGGTGCCTTGTCCTTGGCTCCCATCAAGCTGTGCAAAGCCCCATGCTGAATGGCTGGATGGGCAGCTGGGCAGCATCTCCAAGAGCTGCTGATGCCCCATAGGGAGAGTCAAGAACCTGGAGATTGGCACAGGGCACATGCTGACATTAGAGACTCTCACCACTATGAAAGCAGCTCCAGCTTCACTGACGTGGCCTTCCATTCAGGTTATTGCAAGGTAGAAAACACACACTCAGCTCCTAGTGTACATTACATGGGATGTCCACACACTCAGAGAAGACAGAGGCCCAGCAATGTCAAGGGAAGACTGAAGCAGTGCTTCCAGTGGGCACACAAGGGTCTAATAAAGTAACAGAGATAAGGGTTGTTTTAAAGAAAAAAATCCAGCTTTGTTTGTAGGTTAAAAAAAAAAAAAAACTCTCAGCACACTCAAAGGTCACAGGCAGGAGTTTATTCCCTTGCTGCAGGCTTGTTTGCTGAAAGATAAACATCATTGGTGCAGGTGCACAAAGTGCCAGGAACAGGAAAGGCAACGTAGAGTAATCAGTGGCTCAGTGAAGTGCTGGTGGTAGTCCTGGAATCACCAGGTGTGTGTCTGTCACAAGTGTCCCGCAATATATCCCATTGATCCAAGGCAGATCTCAGCTGACAGGTTTTCCTGCCTTTGGGGTTAACAGTGCTGCCACATTAGAGGCAGCCTTTGCCTGTGGCAGAGGATGGCCTGAACACTTGTACTGGTGTAAATATTGACCCTGATTCAGCAGTGGATGTGGACTGTCCTAAGCCCACAGTATCTCAGTTTCATAAACAGCCCCGTGTAACTACACCTTCACACACACTCTCAGCTCCAGATCACAGCAAGCTACTTCTAAACAGTCACCAAAAAAAAACCAAAAACACCAAAAACCCAAACCCAAACCAAAAAAAAAAAA